>JARQZK010001591.1:52500-137500 GCA_030704885.1 Cynegetis impunctata
GCCCTTAACATGGCCATCTGTCTGTCATAAACTAACGAATAAACTTCCTAACTTTTGAATATTTTGCATCAAATGAATATTCTGAATGTTAAATTTTGGTAGTAGTTGATTGCAAAATATCTTTTTAGTTAATATATTCCATGTATTTTCTTCTGAATTATTTTCGTTAGATGAATATTTCGTTATGTTTCCTTAGAACCAATTCTATTAATCATATTTTCAGGAGGGAAGTATCGGCCCAGATCTTGTCATCAGACCGATGCCTCCTAGATTTCGTAACAAGATACTGAAAACTCGGGAAAATAGTTCGGAAGTATTAATTTTGGATCCCACTGACGACGAAGTTTTCCTTGATTCGGATGGAGAGCTCAGTTCCGAAGTGGCAATCGACACGGGAAATCCGATTAAGAGAAACAGGATTCACAAGCAACATCACATTGTTTATAAGAAAAAAGATCAACAAGATGATTCTGCAAGCGATTACGGTAAGTAAATATCGAAAGGTTTAAATCTAGTTTAAGTAGATATGTTCGATTTGGATTCATTTTCATCCGGAAAACTCAAATAAATTGATAATAACCCCTCGTCGCCCTTAATATCTTCTTACATCTTGGGGCATCCACCAATAGTGACAGGCTTAATTTTTCCGAGAGAAAAATAAAAAAATTTTTATCATATCAGATACCTACATAGAAACTACATCGAATTCATTTGTATTAAATTTTCTATGTTCTTACCTGTTTCGTTGTAATGTTCTTTGGAAATACCTACTTGAAAATGTTGAAACAGACACATCAATCCCAAATAAGTTTGTATGACACTTATAATTAGAAATATAATATCAAATTGTATTTACCTCAAGGTTCCAATATTTATTTGAGCTTGTAAATGATTTAAGTTACTGGAGAACGTTCAAAATTTTTTTTTTTAGATATATGACTTAAAAACAGAAATTTAAAAATATAGTACTCACAATAAAAAATTACCAAACTATAATGAAGGAGCATCGAAGATATACTGAACGTAATCCAGACACATACTACATACTACAAGTTAGTTTCCTCACAAAAAAAAATCATTTTACTAATCACAAATAAGAAACCTTACAGTTAATAAAGAATAGTTTCCACAAGAAAAAAAAGATTTTGTGGAACATATTTTTTCGTTTCTTGAATTCTTCGTATCTTCTGAATTTGTTGACTATTTCTATAATTTAGATACTTGAGATTATAAAAGTGCCATTTTGGCACCACAGTTCCGTTAGATAAATTCAATGTGTTGACAAAACGCTCCAATAGACCCTTATAAACAATGTTGTACTTTCGTCGCAATCACGAAATTGGTCCCTCCAAATGCCACAGACCGAGTGTTTAATCATAGTTATATAAAATAAAACAAATATGAAATGATCATCATACACTTAGGAGATGCTTATAGTAGGGGAGCCCGAGAGGCTAAATGGGGATTTACTCGAGCGTCGTGGGGACCTTTTGGATTGTGATGATTAGATTGTAAAACGAAAAAACGGTTATATGATGTATGCCATTTCCCTGGGGGGAGGGAAGTGTGAAGATTTTTAAACAAGTAAAAAATAATCGTTTTGAAGAAATACTCGAGCGCGTCAGATATTAATAGTTTTTACACCCCACACCGTCTCTGATAACGAAGGTACCTAAGTTAATCTGCCGGTTTGCATGGTGGTGGTGACCGTACAAGACCAAAACTGATCGCTGATATTAAAAAATGCAAAAAAAATCAGGATATTTCCTTCAAAATAAAAATAAAAATTTAACCGTGCTCGAGAATATCAAGGTTACGTTTTCTTTTTGCAACTCTGAGAGTCTCCTATTTCCTTATGCGACTTTCGAATCGTCAGATTAGTGAAATGCATACAACTCATCTGCATGTAATTAACTCACCTTGCCTTAATCTGACGCGCTCGAGTTTTTCGAACGATCGATTTTTTTTTTACTAATCTGATCGGCTGCCCTAGACGAACGCCCCCATATTAAGGGTTCATGTCTGGTGGGGATACTTAACAGGGTGCAAGGTTTTCCGCAATATGTTATTCTGCCGCGCCTAAGTAAATGTCAAAATCCGCAGAAGATATATCTTCCTAAAGTTCATCTCTTATATATCTAGAAATTGTGTGGTTTCAAACAGGTATTTTTTCTTTTCTTAGCACTTATGGAACCTGATGGCATCACGCGAAGACATAAAAGATCTGAAGACAGCGATTTGAGATCGTTTAGGTCGAAAAGAGAAGCTCCATATACAATATATCCGGAGATACTTGTAATCGTAGACTACGACGGTTATAGACTACATGGTGGTGATAACTTACAGATCAAGAGGTATTTTATTTCCTTTTGGAACGGAGTTGATTTGAGGTACAAGCTATTGAAGGGACCAAAGATAAGGATAAGCATTGCTGGAATCATCATTAGTAGGGTGAGTAAATTTATATATATATATATATATATATATATATATATATATACATATATATATATATATATATATATATATATATATATATATACATATATGTTTTCTTAAATTTTTCTTTTTTGTGTTGTATCGTTATTCACTCGTCTTTCTTAAGCAAAAAGAGGCCATTTAAATTTGAAAACGAGCTTTATTGAACAGTTAATAAATTTTTTGTCGACCGTACAATAAATGAAAATAACTATGTAAATTTTAGGGATGTAGTCTGTCGTTGTATAAAACTCTTTATTTTATTACAAATTCAATATTTTGTCATGAGTTTATGACTTGTTCGGGAATATACTAAGAACGAAATGAAGTACATTACTCACTATTACACGATAGAGATATAAAACCCAAAACTTACCGATCTAAAATTAACAAGAAAATAAAATATATTCACGGCACATTGTCAGCAGCTGTGACAATACTACATGATGAGACCTATAACATTCTCTATAAGCAGCGCTCTGGTCAGTTGTTTTTTCATTCAAAAATATGCCTATTATAAATTATAACGCTTCATGACAAGGTACGTTGTAGTTCAAAAGGTGACTTACTCACCTGATATTTGGACAAGCCTTATCGAGAATTATGGAGAAATATTAGCAGTTGCCTTATATAAATGTAAGGTCTTCCACCGAACTTGGCACAGGACACAGCTATGGAAGCTTTAGTCCTCTGGTCTTTCCGAAAAATCATGTGGCTTGATCGATAGTATATACGTGTTGCCATGGACGGTGTGACCTCGGACCCGCTTAATATAAACGCCGGTGTGCCTCAAGGTTCTTATCACCGACTTCTTTTTTAATATCAATGATATTGAATTTGACTGAAAACCATATTGTTAGCTTTGCAGACAACAGTAGGTACTCTTATGGCATCCACAACCGAACTGGAGGTCTGTCAATTCTTCTATATCTGATCAACAATGTGTTGCGCAAGCTTAGTTCAGAAATATCGATATTAAAATAATTTTTAGCTAGGGATCTGATGATCTGCTTACCTTGAATGCCACCAAGGCACAAGTAACCAGGTTTTCAAGACAACCTTTACAATTTTGGTGCTAAAAATCTATCTACGTCTAATCCGATCTTATTGCCATATAAAGCATATGTTCGTAGAGCATTCAAATACTGCTCCCATGTTCGGAGTTCGGCACCAAAGCACTCTTTGCATCCACTTGACTCAATTCAGAATAGAGCAGTGAGGCTAAAAGGTGACCCGTTATTGACCTTCATTTACTGGAACATGATAGGAGGGTTGCCAACTTGTTTGTCTATTACGGCAAGTGTTCTGCATCCATTGCCTACATTATTCCACGAGGAGTATAGTTCACTCATCCCACAGGGCTTATAGATAACACTAATTTTTCGTGCACATCCCAATAGCCAGAACATCGGCCAGAGGGGTTGCTGATCCGAACAGCAAACCTATGGGAGTTTTCGGTAAACTATAACTTGTAACGGTAAAAATCAGCTGGGGCACTTTAGAAGCTTTATAAGCACTGTTACCGTAAGTTGATCATGAAAAAATATTATTTATTGCTTTCAGTTATCTTCCTTTCGAGAAAATATGAATTGTACCGAGTACAAATGATAAAAGAAAATCCTTGAAAAGTGCGAATGAAAGTTTAATTTTGGATATAACGTCACCCGAAAACATAAATTATCTCATCTGGTAACTGCGTCACAGGACAGTTCATCAACAATTTTTTAATCCCTCTTCTCGTGACAACTAATCAGCATATTCATCACCTCATTATATATTCGCATAGTCTTATTTCCCATCGATGTGTTTAATATTCATTATAGAGATACTTTCGACATTGTTATCAGTTTGAATGGCTTATGCCTAGTGTTGCCATAACGTTATTATATTGAAAACATGTAAAATAAATCTTATTTTTATAATCGAATGAAATTATAACATCTAGGGTTTTTTCGCTATACAATTTTTGGAATGTTCGTTATGAAAATTCTTTTCTTATTCCACAAATCACTAGAATTAATCGTGACTAGCACTGCTGAAATTTTTACTAATAACCAGTTCCTATGCTAAAATTATTCTTTTTCTGATGTTTTATGATGATCTTTGCTGAATCATGAACAAAATTATTCAATACAGTGAGACTAAATATTTCTTTCATGGACAACTCCAGGGAAAAGTGGAGAGTTGGGGCCTTAAGGTTTAAACACCCCGATATGATTTTGATTTTAATGAATGGCAGTTTATGTTGAATTTGAATGGTTGCAAGTCCAGCCAACCAAAACAGCATCTCAATGGTTTGCGGTTTGGTTCAGAAACGTGCTGTGATAATTCAATGTTCTAGAAGTGTGGATGTCCACAGCATCTGTATATCTTGTGTTTCGAGTGAATTTTGGCCCACGGCTCTTTTCTGAATTGAATCAAGCAGATGCGAGGAGTGCTCAGGTACTGAGCTCCAAGCTTGAGAGCAGTAGTCCAATGGTAGATGAACTGGAATGTCCAATTAAGCAACAATAGCTGCTTAGGCGTAAAGTAGTTTATAATACGAAAAACATAACTCGGCTTCTTTGCCGCCGAGTTAGCAATGTTGGAGACATGTTGGTGCCAAGTTAAATTGGAATTAAAGCCGTATCTTAAAAAATGAAGTTTATTGGTTGATTTGAGTATCAATGGGGAAGGTTCTATTGAAAACCTGGTTGCTTGGCTTGCATTTTGATGGAATTAAAAGCGACCAAATTTCAAGATCCCCAGCAAGAAATAATTTTAAGAAAGCTATTCATGAGTTCAACTTGCGCAACACGTTCATGTTCAGATGTAAAATATCTGACTGGTCTCCAGTTGGTGGTGGATGCTATAAGAAAACTGTCGCCAGCGAGGCTTGCAATTTGGTTTTTAGTCAAATTCAATATCATTAATGTGTTCAAGAAAACTGTCGTTGACAAGATAGACCCTTGAGACGTACCGGTGTTTACAGTAAGCGCGTCTGATCATGCATCGTCGCAATATATATATTTGCTCTTCATAGAGGTAGCTATCGATGAAACCACATAGTTGTTCGAAAAGACCATAAGGTTAAAACATCGATAGCAATGCTTTGTGTCAAACCTGATGTGACGTATTAAAAATATCTAGAACAACTGCTAATTATCCTCCATGATTTTCGATGAATTAAAGATGTGGGAGATAGGTGAGGTCGGGGTGGATGCTCATTGATGAGATAATTCTGTTCGAAATATTTCACAATCCGTGAATTGATTGCAGATTACATTACTTTTGGAATACATGGGTAGTACTGCAATTTGGGTGGTAATTTTCGTGAAAGTCCTTTTTCCTTTTTTTGAATTCGCTGGATGGAAAGGTATTCTGATCTTAGGATAGCTAAATAGCGGTGCGATCTCAGGCGTGCAATATTTAAAAAGAGTAGTTGCAATTTTATCAGAACCCATCGAGATTTACGGTTTAGTTGTTTCAATTAAGGCATTATATACAACGTGAGTAGGCTCTGTAGCTCAGTGGTCAGTGCGTTGGACTACTGAACAGAAGGTGGCAGATAGAATCCCGGCCAAACCAACGAACTAATACTGAGCCACCTCTCGGAAGGCAATGACAAACTACCAAGAAGTATTCTGCCTTGTAAAGCCTCTCTATAAAGACGTCCGGAACCGTCTTGAAACTGACCAAGCTAGTTAGTCGAGTACTGAGCGTACGCTAGATAGTATTTGGGAGGTCTCGGGTTCAAACCCTGGGGCCAACTGGTCTGCCATAAGTTTCTCTCAGAGGGTTCCTCATGGTAATGTAAGTCTCTGCTTGCAAACTTATGAAGCGAATGCTGGGCCATTATTAATCCTATGAACCTTACCCACACTTCCTATGTTCCACAAATATCCCGTCTCACCTATTCTTAATGCACTTGTACATACAGTGTATCCTCTGATCTGGCTGAAGGAGTTAATCCCAAACTCAAGCTGCTCGCCTCCCTGACACATACTTCAGGGAGGAATAAAACACGTGTGTTTCCTTTTTCCTTGAAACTGTAGATCCCTTTCATTCGTGTATCACTGTATCACGCACAACACGAATAGTTGTAGAGAGGTCACCTACACCCGAAAAGCTTTTGAAGGAGAAGATACAACCTGAAACTTATGAATATCAGAACATAGCTGCTGACCTGCTAAGTAGGGCAAAATTTGTTGCAAAAAGATATGCTTCTTGTTTCGAGCCAGATGACAAAGAGCCATTTCTTTGATCTATAGTTCTGTATTAAACAAACTCAACTAGGAGATATTAATTCCAAATATGTCATTATCAAGATTTTCGAAACCTATGATAATTTTATCTGTAAACACGGAATTCATCTTATATCTGTTAATTTTGACACAGTAAATATTGTGTTGTTAATGGGCTAATGCTGTTTTTAATTGTTCTAAATATATAAAATTTGCATATCTTCCCGTATCCAAGTTGTTCATTAGTGTTTTCATATATTCGACAGCTATAAAACTATACATCTGATATCTTTATATGTTCAGGTGGTATGTGATTTATATTCGGCAAATATTTAAATATGCAGATCAAGCGATAAGAATATAAAAAAATTCGCTGGCTCCGAATGTGATTTGTCAGCATCGAAATCGTAGAAAGAGAAACTGAAATGAAATGTCTTACTTGCTCACATTTTCATGAAAATTTTCATCGTCTATTAAAAGACCAAAATTGTGGAAATCACTCAAATTTTGAGACTTTATAAATATTACTTGCTCACATTTTCATAAAAATTTTCACCGTCTATTTGAACACCAAGATTGAATATCACTTATTTTTATAAAACTTTATTATTATTCAAGTAATTAATACTACTTACTTTGGCGAAAAATTTGATTGACTTTATTTTATTACGCATAATTTTTCCGTAATGAGTGGCCTTAGTTGCTGACAATATAATTGAATCAAAATTATGTTATCTGATTTGAGGATATATACAGTAATCCTTGACATAATACAAATTCAATCTTTGAAGCAAGAAAGAAGAAAGCGTGTTCAAGTGACCAGAACTAAATTAACTGAGAATTGAATGATACCGACCGTGGACATAATGATGATATTAGTGTTGAATATCAGGAAGTTGGACTTAGGTGTTTCAGATTCTTGAAAAAGCTACGAATTGCTTTGAGTGGATTGCATAACTTTGATCATTCAAACCAAGAATCTTATATTTATGTTACTGTATTTGATAACTTGAATAAAATATCTCAAAATTCGCTAAGATAAGTATCTCAATAGTTTACAAGTAGATAGTCAATATGCAATTACGTAGTAATTATATTATAGTCTGTCCAGCGAGAGTTGGCGTGCACGTCATCAATCAAATATGGCGTCGATCCTGCACACTGTTGCCAGATGTTAAATTAAATCTAATTAGCCGATCCAATTTTTGAAGAACTTGTATCTCGGCGACTGTGAAACGTTAAATGCCGGCGCGGTGGTCAAGAGAGTCCGACAACATTGAAAATTTTGAAATAAATTGACAACTTAACAACCATCCGACTTATTTTCATTACTGGGAATGTTAATTTTTCTGATTTGATATGTTATGGACATAATATTTGTCGAAATGGATGATCGGGTCATTATCACCATATAGGTAACTACTTTTTCAGAAAATTACTTACCTACGACAAATATGAATGTTGACAATTTCGAATTTTATTTATTTGGTTATGCAGCCTTGCGACTTTATTTGCGGATGTCTGTGACGTGCACGCCAACTCTCGCTGGACAGACTATAAATCAAAATATCTAAACAAAATATATTGAAAAAAAACCTTTAGAACTCCATCTCTAAGGTCGTATTTTTGGCACGAAAAGCAACACGTCGAGATTCGAATAGAATAATCTATGTTTTGAAAATCCACGCTTTAATAGCAAACTGAAATAAAAATTAGAAAATAATTAATTTTATTCCACAAAAATGAAAATTTCGCGAAGTGCGTCGCGTACTGATAGCGAAGCAGGTCGAGATGCGATTAGAATGGAATAGTATCAGCTAAATGCAGAGCGGTTGACGAAAAGTTGAAATCCACAAAGGAAGATATTTCAACATGAACTCAATCCACGTATTAAATTTTAACCCTATAACTCAATCTGCAGAAGCTGTCTCTTTCTTCAAGTGCCTTACCTGGTTTCGGGCGTAGGCGACCTCTCTGCAACTATTCGTGTTGTGCGTGATACAGTGATACACGAATAGAAGGGACCTATTAACAACACAATATTTACTGTGTCAAAATTAAGAGATGTAAGCTGATTTCCGTGTTTACAGATAAAATTATCATAGGTTTCGAAAATCTTAATAATGACATATTTGGAATTAATATCTCCTAGTTGAGTTTGTTTAGTACAGAACTAGAGATCATCACATTGAAGCACTCTTTCGTTTTCGTTAAAAAGAAATGGCTCTTTGTCATCTGGTTCCAAACAGGAAGCATATCTTTTTGCAACAAATTTTGCTCTAGGTACTTAGCAGGTCAACAGCTATGTTCCAATATTCATAAGTTTCAAATTGTATCTTCTTCTTCAAGTGACTTACCCGGTTTCGGGCGTAGGTGACCTCTTTGCAACTATTCGTGTTGTGCGTGATACAGTGATACACGAATAGAAGGGACCTACAGTTTTACGACGTTTCCGAACGCCTTTATAGATAGGCTTCACAAGGCAGAAAATTTCTCGGTGATTTGTCAGTGCCTTCCGAGAGGTGGCTCCGCATAAATTCGTTGTTCCGGCCGGGATTCGATCCATCGACCTTCTGTTCAGTAGTCCAACGCACTGATTACTGAGCTACGGAGTCACGCAGAAGCTGTGGAGACGAGCTGGTTTTCAAACACTTGGAAAAAACAATAAAGGCGGAAACACATTATTGAAACGTGATAAAACTCGACAAAACGCGACGCGTGTTGAATAAAATCAAATCCTAGTAATTTCTATGACCAAAATCACACTATGAACTTCCGACGCCATGCGATACAAGCACACGCTACCTGATCTAGTCGACGTGTTGGGCGCTGTATGTTTCTAGGTAACAACCGATGTCACTCGGGAATTGTCAAATAAAGCGTACGTTCATACGTTGGTACCCTATAATTTATTGAATTTTGGCAGTAATTTGACAAAACTGAACGAAGAACAATTAATTGCTTGTGTTGCGTTGCGTGTTGGTAAGTGCACATTATACATCAAGTGTCGACACGTTTTGTCGTTTCGCGTTTCAATAATGTGTTTCAGCCCTTAATGTCTAAGTCAAAATGGAAGCGGTTGGTAAAATCAGACATTGAAAAAACATTTTGAAAATCGTGGTGCAGTTGGTCTAAAACAGATTGAAAAACATTGAAACTTCTGTTTCAATGAAACTGTGAAATGTGACTCCTGTTCATTAGCCACTGTACTAGAATCTCTTGATTTGTATTAATTTACCTAGGGCAAATACATTGGTCAATTGTTTCCCACGCCTGCTCCATTTTCCTTCGGAACAATTAGTATAAGGTATTAATGAAACAACTAAAGACAAATTTCTTTCAAAAAGCATTAAGAATTTTCTAGCGATAATGACACTTAATGACAACAATGTTTTTCAATTAACATTTGCGAGACAATCTTCAAAGTTTTGTTTAATTTATTTCTCATATCATATAAAATTGAATATATTCACATTTTCTTATTGATTTTCAATTATTTAGAATTTTTCTAACATCGAATCTGCATAAATTATATCCTGGTTTCCGAATTAAACATGCAACATAAAAAATTAAATTTTCAAATATTATTTAATGATTTTTTTTCTACAATTTTGTTCAATGGAAATTATGTTTGGAACACAGTTTTTATTATTTTTATGATGCTCGCATCATCGGTTAAAATTAACATATTATCTAATTTATTTCCGATTTACATGAATCCATTTTCGAATAACTAAAAGCATATTTCATTATGATTTTCTTCACAGCAACTTCAGTTATTCGTTTGTGGAATCTCACGTTGTTTTTATTGGATGTCATTTGAATTGCTAATTCTACACAAACGCAAAACTTATGCGTAATTTTCCTCTGAAATGTTTTCCATAACCTACGCAATACAGCGACTGTTTTATCGATCTGTGAAAATCAACAACCTTATGGAATCTCTCCGTATAGTATATTCAGAAAAATTATTTACTCAAGGTAAATGAAGAAATAAACGAAATCATTTTTTTCCGGAGGATGCACAAGGCAAATTTTAAATGAATACAAAGGAAGTTCAATACGCTATAAAAAGTGAAATATGATTAAATATTGAGTTCAGATTTTTACTAACTAGACGAAGAGTAGGTATGTGTTGAAATGAAATATTAAATGTATTCTTCAGAGAAAAAAATCAACAAAATATTCGGGAACCTTTATTTTAGATAATTATCTAAAATAAAATTTCTCAAATATTTTGTTAATTTTTTTCTCTGAAGAATACGTTTAAACTTTCATTTCAGCACATACTCTTCGTCTAGTTATTAAAAATCTGAACTTAATATTTAATCATATTTCACTTTTTGCAGCTTATTGAACTTCCTTTGCTAAATGAATTGAATTAATTCAAATGACAAAATTTAGATTGAGGAAAAATACAAACTACGTGTGTTGAAAAGATTCCTTGCGTTACCAAGTTTCCTACGAGTTTAATTGAAAAAAACCTAAATAGTGTTTCAATGACAAACTGTTTTATATATGTTATATTACAATTCAAATTTTTTTGGCAAATTTGCTTATGGGATAGTTTTCTCAAGAAATGTTCAACCACTACATTTGTGTTACGCCTATTAATAGTGGCTGATATTTGTTTATAAACTCGCGTTGCTTGCGTCTAGTTTAGTATAATGATACCGAAAAAGTCCATTCAAACTCCAAAAAAAGAGATGCTAAATGGGGATTCACTCGAGCGTCGTGGGGACCTTTTGGATTGTGAAGATTAGATGCTGAAACGAAAAAAAGGTTACATTTCACTAGGGGGGAAAACGTGTGCAGATCTTCAATCTGTAAAAAAAATCGTTACATAGAAATACTCGAGCACGTCAGATATTAATAGTTTAAACACCCTACATCGTCTCTGACAACGAAGGTAAGTTAATCTACCGGTATGCATGATGAGGGTGACCGTACGAGACCAAAATTCATCGCCTATATTCAAAAATGCAAAAAAAAATTGTGAAATTTCCTTCAAAATAAAAATAAAAATTTAACCGTGCTCCAGAATGTCAAGGTGACGTTTTTTTCTTGCAACTTTTTCGAACGATCGATTTTTTTTTACTAATCTGATGGGCACCGAACGCCTCCATATAAAGGGTTCATATATGGTGGGGATACTTAACAGGATGCAAGGTATCCCCCAATATGTTATTCTGCCGCGCTTGAGTATGTCCAAAAATCCTCGCTTGGGCTTTCCTACTATAGTTTTATAATAATCTCTCAGACTCTTTCAAAAATATGCCGGAAAAGTCTTTCTAGAAGAATTTGAAGAAAATGCTGGTTGCAGGGGCATTCTATAACACCGATGAATTTTTAAATTGTGAACTTTGAAGCAATACTCTTTTGCGCAGTTGCCAAGTTTGTCTAAATGTCTTATGTTAGTCTTTTACACATTTATGTATTAATTTATTCTTCAATTTTAATGTTGACTTACCTTATAACTTTTAAAGGGAAATATATTCTATTTTATTCTATTCTATTCTACTATAATGTCAACTATTTCAATGACAATTTGAGGAAATTCAGTTCAACGTTCTTCATATTTCTGTACATAATCACAGATCTTAATGGAAGGAGTAAGTATCTGATGCTGGCTTTGAAACAGACAAGAAAATACGTAGATAAAGCAGCTGTTCATTTGTTGCTCCTGCAGACGAGTATGAACTCATATTTTATGGCTAGAATATTAGCGGAGAAGCTACATTAGTTTTATTGCTGACGAGTCATCTCTGTTTTGTTGTTTTCACTAGCGGTTTTTCTGCGTATTCAAGATGATGGAAACTTTAATGTAAGTGATATGTATCATGTCTAGCGAAACCGCAAAACTGCGATGAACATTTTTTGAATTCTACGAAAAATATCTTTCAGCAAAAATACATAAAAAAGTTTTATGGTGCTATATTTTCTGACGACGTTTGTTTTACCCATTCCACAGATTATGCTGTGATAAAACCTGAGTTGATCTCGGAACTTCACTTGTTATAAAATCTAGTTCCAATAAATATATACAATTGAATTTTCCCATCTTAAATTTCATTTGAAACTAATCAGTAAACGAAGCGGTTATGTTGATGAGAATATCGAATGAACGTATGTCAAGAATTTGTTGACATACCCCTACTCTTTTAACAAAAATTTAAATGACATTTTCGCACATTTGTTGCTCTTCTATCATCCTCAGTTTACTGAATCAGCGAATTCACACTGTTGCAAAATTTGAATTACGCGCCATTTTCGTTTCCTTTGGTTGGCATTACCTAGGTTTATCATTACTGCCAACCAAAGGAAACGAAAATCGCGCGTAATTCAAATTTTGCATTATTTTTGCACAGTTTTATAATAAGTCACCGTATCGAATTTTTTGAATCAGTAGAAGACTGTTGAGGTGCAGATGAAGATTCGCTGTCAGAATTCGCTGCATAGTGCCCCCCGATCGATATTTTCAGTTGTGTTGAATAACACCCGATTGAGATTCGGGAACTTCGGCAGCACTATCACAATATCTTCAACCAGCCATTTTTTGTCGAATTATTTTTGAAGCAACGACCAAAAATTGTACGCAATTTGCGGGAACTCTATAGCACTTCCTTTGTTTTGAAATAAGTTTTGAGTTACTCATAAAAAAATTTTCATTTTTTCAATTTATTTTCTTACTAAGAGAAAGCTATATAACATGTTTTGGTCTGTTTTGTAGATGTCCAAAATGCCATTAAATGCTATAAAACATAATACTCAAGTTGAAATTGAGAAACATGAAATATAAATTGAATGTGAAAAAGTGAATATATAACCTGAAACAACTCAAAAAAAATTAATATTATAAATGACAATCTAAAAAATAAAAGCTAACCAAATTTAAACTCGATAAATGTAATAAATTGAAATGGAGAATGAATACAATGAGGTTTAGTAAAAGGACAAGTAAGAAATAAAATTATAATATTATTTAATTGAACATACACGACGTTTCGGCCAATCGAGTAACTCTGTTATCACGTGAATACTTGTTTTATGATACCCTTGCCTTCAATGTACGGGAATGCGAAATAATAGATACTTTGTTCAATTAAGTTTAAAGCTGATCAACACTTCAAGTTTCATCCTTTCAATTGATTGAAGCGAATAAAAGTTAAATATTTATGAATATAAATTATAGTTCAATCACCTTTGAGGAACGATTTTTATGAGGAATTCTTCTACCGCATGCTGCTTACTGCTTGATACAGGTTGATAATGTGAATTTTATTAAATTCGTTATATAAGCTAGGCTTGGTGAAAATTCCTCTAGAAAGATTTGAACACTTTTCAAGCTCATGCAGAATTTGCAATTCAATCATACTTAAATAAGATTTATTTGGAATTTGGATTGGTATAGTAGAATTCCATTGGACAGTTGGAAAATTAAAGATTTTCTCAGCGAAATATAAACATTTTAAATTGAAAATTATTGAAATTACATTTATCTATGACGCATTTCTCCGCAACGTTGACTTTGTCACTTAGAACAGAATACAAAAAAAAAGCTTCTCTGAAGTAGTATTTCCCTTCATTTTTTTTTTCTTCTTCACATACAAGTTCTTCACATACTAAGAAATGTTTACACTAAATTGCCTGCTGTGAAGGAATACCTAGTTAATAGTTGGATTTACGAAATTTTAACTCTCTGTCTCATTCTGGAGAACCTGTAGCCTTTTTTTCAAACAAAACCTTGAAAACCACTAAAAAATATGAAATCTCTACGTTGGAATTTCGGAGCTTAATGAAATGAGTTTAAACGCTTCCGTAACATCAACTGAACCCACATACCAAAATTCAACCTGGTAAATTATCTTTGAATATGTAACATTTTCAAACTTTTGCCGAAACTTTCGTTTTTTTTTTTCATTTCTAAAATTTAGAAACGTCACAAAGTCGAAAAAATTTCAACTGAAGTCATATGTAATAGAAAAGATATAAAATATTCAAGTACATATTTTCATATCATAATCATGTGATGCAAATAAAAAATGAGTCATAAAAATTAGAGATGTAAATTTTACTAATTTCGAAATCAGACAATTACTTCAATCCTGTCATTATTAAGAATGATATTCACGTTTTTACGAAAGAATAATAAACTTGGAATTCTTCAAAATTAAATCTGAGCATGAAAACTATGATCACGATAATATAAAAAAATATAACAAACAAATAAGTTTTCAATTTAATTCTTCCAAACCTCAAATTACTATTAGTATGTAAAAAAATATTCCTTGATTGTTGACTGTATTTTGTTCGGGAAATTTCCAATAATGATAAAAATTCATATCATTGAAAATAATGTCTATAAAATTATATACCAATCATATCATATATTCAGATTCATCTTCATCTTCAGACCACCCACGAAGATATTATGACTTATTATATCGCATATTAGCTATACGTCAATATCTTCCTTATATTCCGAAGGATAATGTAGTCATTGCTAATTTTTGTAATTCTAACCTCCTCTGAATGAATTTTATTTATGTGTGAAGTAAATCAAAACAAATTCGCCGAATCCTTTATACAACGCACCTGTTGTATAAAATGCTAATTCTACGTATACAAATACGCGGTTTTGAACTAGGCAACTATTATTTAGTTATAATAGACTACGTAGAATAGTTTTAAACTTTGAACTTTTATTATGTTAATATGTAAAACTGTCCTATTATAATAAAAAGACAAAATTCAGTTGTGGTTCGAAAAAAATTGTGTAGTTTTTATGGCCAGTGTAATAAACTTTGAACACAAAAAATTCTCTAACTTTTTATAGAGATTCTTTAATTATTTTTGATGCAGTTATTGTTATTTGCTTAGGATTATACCTAGAAAATCGCAAATACTCAAAAGTTGACTTTATTATGATACTTTACTGTGTCGTGTGAAAACAATGGTCCTAGGTACTATAATAATAGTACTTATATTATGTTACTAGGAGTAGAAGGCTATCATTATTGTTGAGCCCAGATTCTTGCACTGCCGAGGCGTTAGCCGAGGCTGTGCAAACTGGGCGAAACATATAAAGGGTCTTCTGCTTCGAGTGACATATACTATTTTTTCTTCAAGCGTAAATTTTCAATTTTCACATTATGTTTGAGTTTTAATCATTGAATATTGTGCCCATAGTATCGAACTTTTAAATTTTCTTGACAAATACGTAAAATAAGCAAGCATAACATTTTCTGTGTATCTTTGTACACTATTTTCTTTGCACCATTTTATAAATTTTTCATAAGCAAAATCATACACTTTTCTTGACTCCGTCGGAATTAGTGTTTCAATAGTGGAATTAGCTATTTCGACTAATTCCGGAGGTGTACATTGAAATTCTTCTACTTTAGACATTTTTACAACACTTTTCAATACTGACAAATATCAACTTGAATAAAAATTAAATAACCGTTCCTACCTACTTGGATACAACGCCCATAATAAGACGTTGCTATCATTTCTCATTATTTTATTACTAGTACAATAATGAGCTTTCATTATTTTACTAGTAAAAAAATAGGTTATTTTCACGATCTGTGTTGTCGAAAATGATATAGATATTGTTATACGCTTGAAGAAAAAAATATTTTTTGTACAACTGTCGGAAAAAGACTACATTCACGAATCGCTATGGATACGCAAAGTTTTCAATTTTTTAACTAGTGAAAAAAAGATATTTATTCACCGTGAAAAAAAGACCATAGAATATAGAAATAATGCATTTAATGAAAATTAATAAGAATAAGAAAATTATTTATTGCAATAATGATCAATAGTAAAATTTGAACAATTATTTCCAATATTTATTCCCAAAGACGACGATGCTGATAGTTGGTTGCCAGAAATTGTCTTGTTCTCATCAGAAATGCAGGGATTATTAGTAGATATGTCTCCGTTGGAAGTGGATGGTTGGTTGACAGATTAAAATTTTATTAGAAATATCAATCTTGTTATTTAAACTGTCCTCCAAGTAACTTGTGGTGTATCACTATCACTGGCAATATTAGTATAATCCATCGTAGAATTTGTGAAATACGCGAAATAATTTACAAAATATTTAATTTGACGCTTACTAAATAAATTACATGTTTCCTTGGTTACACTTACTCTGACATAAGATCTATATTGATAAATATACTTGACTGCATGGATTTTAATTTTTAAAATGAAATGACTTTTAATAAATAGGTACTTATAATTTAAATACTTTTTTGCCAGTTGTATAAAAAAAAATTGTTTGTATTTCGTGAGCGAAATAAGTATTTCATGGCGCATATATATAGGTATATATATATATATATATATATATATATATATATATATATATATATATGTTCGTATGTATGTATGTGCTTATGTATTTCAGCGTTGTTTACAAGATTACGGGGACAATAAATCTTGTTTACGCTATAGAGGTCGCAATTTTGAAGCAAAATGGTTAAAAGTTTGTAAATAGGTAGTTTCGTATGATATTTTGGATGGGATCGTTTTCGGTTCGAATTGGTTGAGGGGTTGACCCCCCTGGGGTGGGAAATAAATCTTGTATATACGACAGAAGGCGCAATATTGTAGCAATAGGGTTGAAAGTTTGTATCTAGGTAGTTTTGTATGATGTATTCAATGGGATTGGTTTTGGTTGGGGGTTGACCCCCTGGGGGAAGAAATAAATCTTGTTTACATGATAAAGGTAGTAATTTTGGAGCAATAGGATTGAAAGTTTGTGAGTAGGTAACTTCGTATTATATATTGAATAGTATAGATTTTAAGGCGAATTGGTTGGAGGGTTGACCCCCAGAGAAATAAATCTTGTTTACACGATAGATGGTTTGGAAAACATTGGGAAAAAAATCATAATTTAATGAATATATTTTTTAAACTGGATATGTTATGAAAACCTGCTCTTTTAATGCAGCTCGCTGCGATAGATATATTTTTTAAATATTTTTCTCGTCTCTATATTAACTAGGAAGGATAAGAATTTGAATATTAAAAAGAACCAAATGTATGGAAAATATATAAGTGACAAAGATCTAATGCTCATTCTTTTTTTAACGACTTAATTAGATCATAATATGTCAAAGGTTGACATTCAGTCCTAAACCAAACCCCAGAAGCTAATATTCATTTTTATATTCACTTATTCCACAATTGGTTTTGTAATCTACAATTACTTCGCCTTTGTGATTATGGTTATCTTAAATTAATAGGAAAATACATTTTTGTTAGCTACTAAAACTAATATTTATCTGCAATGGATTTCAGTACATATTGATTAGATGATGATTGAAGATTACAAAAATGCTTATCCGGTTCAGATTTCAAAGAAAATTCATTAAAATATTCCTATAACTCGGTTCAAAATATTTCTCGAAAAACAACTTCAAAGTGGTGGGCATTCTTTCTTTTGTGTATCGTATTGACTTTTCATTGAAACCATTAGCGTTATTTTCAATTCAACCGCATTATACAAACAAATAAATAAATTCGTCTAAGCATTTATGTTTTTATGACTTTCCCTGCGGGTATATCACATCGATTTTTCATTCATAACTGTGAAGATCATGACGAAATAATGTGTAAAAAAATTGTTATTAAATTTATAGATATTTTGCAAGGTTCAAGAAAGAGACTTTAGCAATTTTCCGGGCGACCTCTCTACAACTATTCGTGTTGTGCGTGATACAGTAATACACTAATAGAAGGGACGTACAGTTTTACGATGGTTCCGAATGTCTTTATAGAGAGACTTCACTAGGCAGAATACCAAGCTAGTTAGTCGAGTACTTAGCGTACGCTGGCTAGTATTTGGGAGGTCTCGGGTTCAAACCCCGGGGCCAACTGGTCTGCCATGAGTTTTTTTCAGAGGTTTCCTCATGGTAATGTAGGTCACTGCTTGCAAACTTATAAGGCGAATGCTTGGCCAGTATTAATCCTCTGATCCCTACCCACACTTCCTATGTTCCATAAATATCCCGTCTCACCTATCCTTAATGCACTTGTACATAGAAGTGTATCCTCTGATCTGACTGAAGGAGTTAATCCCAAACTCAAGCTGCCCGCCTCCCTGACACATGCTTCAGGGAGGAATTAAACACGTGTGTTTCCTTTTTCCGTTTTAGGCAGAATACTCTTGCCTTCCGAGAGGAGGCAAGAGTATTCTGACTGAGTTGCAAACAACATAACAATGTAAATTACAAATTTAACAATAAATAAAGAAAACTTTAAAACAAAAACTCAACTAATACCATAGAATTATTTCATATAATTCCTATGTAAAGGTTGATGTTAGGATCGGCAATCTTGAATCATTTTCATTTTACCTTCAAGAGCGTATAGTTAAAAATATCAATATAGGCCATCTCAAAGGATTAAAGTGATAGACAGCCTATTTTGATTATTTATTACAAAATCGTCAGTATCACATATGCAATGACCAAATTAATATACCCAACGCTCAACGTTACAAAAGGTCGAAGACTACGCAGCGTAGGTGAGTATTGAGAAAACTCAATAGGACATAGCCTGTCTGAGATGCTAAGTTTTCACACGTGGTATTACTTAATATATATTTCCTTGCGTACCCTGCGAGAGTGATTTCCTAAGTGATACTGGAGAGCGCTCATTTTTTCAGTATTCCTATTAATACATATTGGTATCCCCACACAAACAATCGGTTGAAAAAAACATGTCTTTCAATTGAATGAATTTTGTTTCAGGGTAGAGATGCAACACCCTATCTTGAAAGGAACAGAGTTGGAAGAGATGCAATAGATTCAGCTGCAGCACTAACAGACATGGGGAAATATTTATTTAGAGAAAGGAGGTTACCAGTATACGACATAGCAGTCGCTATTACAAAGTAAGAAATTCAGTGCATTATTATTCATTATCTCTCATTTGAAATATAAAATTAGTGAAAAATAAATTCGAGAATAATTTGTTGGAATATTAAAACTATTTGTTTAAAGCATTCCTGACATAAGAAGAAGTATTGTTACGATTGACCAAACAGTACATTAC
Organism: Cynegetis impunctata; assembly: GCA_030704885.1. NCBI lineage: Eukaryota > Metazoa > Arthropoda > Insecta > Coleoptera > Coccinellidae > Cynegetis > Cynegetis impunctata. The sequence continues at coordinate 72,276 of JARQZK010001591.1, forward strand.
GGCGCTTCAAGCAGTATGTACATATTATTTTATCATTGATCCCATAATAATTTTTCAGCAAATATTATTTCAGAAATAAATTTATTTTTTTCTTGCTTATTTTGTTTAAATTATATCTAATCTACAATTGAAGGAAATATCCAGTTCTGAATTATTCGATAGTTTGAGTCTAGTTTGCTGTAAAATGTTAATTGAATGGCTAATGGTTTTTTTAGCCAAAGTACCTACATGCCATCAATTTCTGAGGTGACTTGAAAATTGTACATTTCTTGAAAGATTGTCACCCAGTTGATTCACAGGTCGTGCCATTTCTCTCATCTACAGTCTTTCTTACTCTCTCCAAAATCATTTTATATATCGAATAAATTCGAACACAATTACAAACTTTCAACGGTAGATTTGAAGACTCCATTGCTGGTAGAATGTTTTATTTTAGAGCAATGTTTAATGGGTATCTATATGGCCAATAGGTGTTTGGGCCCCTGATCTAGAGCGTCTATAGGCCCAGAAGAAAATTTAACCTTCAGAAGGATCCCTCCCCTAGTGAAGGTCTGAACCACATCAATAGAAAGGTCGTACCAAGACCTGTCAATCGGTCTGTATACTATCAGAATTGGTCCCTAGGAGTCGTGTAGAGTACATAAGTTATTTATGTGGTACTTTATAGAAAAGTACCCTTGAAAATAGGTTTTTGGGCCCTAGGGCAGATCCAAATGCAACTGCCTGCCAAACGCATCAATTTTCGTTGATCTAGAGGCCATGACCGATCTAACGATACCAAAAACTCCATGACAAGATGTCATTATCCTGCAGCATTTCGTCCAAGAAAGGAAAAATCGGTCTACAGAAATTGAACCTACAAAGATTTCCCTAGCCTAGGGAAGGTTTGAGCCACACCTAGAAAAAAACTTAATAAGACCTGTCGATCGGTTTGTATACTGTGAGGATTAGCAGCTTCTTAGAGACATACTGGGGAGGTTAGTGATATGTTGGGTTTTTCGAGAATTAAAACTTCTTGCTAAATCTGGTAGTTCTATATCACTTACTCAAGACATTTTTTCGAATTTAAAGGGGATGGTGGAGCTTACGCGAGTATTTCGTATATGTTCCCTAAACCACTATCATGGGCTTGTAGACTGTGTACATTACCCTGTAAACATAGTTTCATGAAACTGATGGACATTAACAACATCCATATCTTAGACGGGATTCGATCCCGGTACCGTGTATGACCTAAACTGTTTCTTAACCATATGGACCACAGCCAGTTAATTATTCACGACTTAGGTATATGTTATCAAAATTTTCCAAAGGATTATCAAACTTAAAAACAATTTATCTCGACAACTAATAGTAAGTTATTATTGTTCCATTAATTATTTATTCATGAGGTTCGGTTTGATAACACATCAGGATTTCATGAAATGCAATTATGTCGAAATCTTTCAAGAAATTTGTACGAAATTTTCTGTAGATATGTGTTGGACCTATCGTCAAATTTAATATATAAAAGTCTAAGATTTTTTTACAGGTATACCAATGAAGCTGAGAAGCTAATTAATGCTAATCTTCAACGGCAATTTAAATGTAATTGAATAATAATACGATTTTGTCTAGGTATGACATGTGCCGCAGACGCAAAGGAGGCCGTTGTACGAAAGGAACTGCCGGTAATACCGAATGATAACAATTTTTGGAAAAGGGTTTTTGTATTGTGGTTGTTTACTAACTCTTGTGTCCACTTGTGTGATTCACTAAAGGGATGTGTTTAATAATTTGACTAATTACAAATGCGTTTTTGTGCAGATTTGTGGCTAACAAACTTTCCATAATTTTCACGCAATCAGAAAATTTCGAATGAGCACTATAATTTTCCATTTTCGTTCATGAAAACTGAAATACTTTTATAACCTGGAAATCCAATCAGAAAATTGTCGGAAAAGTCAAGCTACCATTTTCGTTTTTGTAGTAACCGACACAATCAGTTTTGGGGAAATTTAATGTTTTCAATAATAATTATTGTTTAAAATATGAAAAATAATGGAGTAATGGTTAATACTAGATAAAAATTTTTCACATCTTTTTTTTCATAATTTCTTCAGAATATTCTTTCAGCAGGATATTTTGTTAATTAATAATATTTGACCAACTTCTTTTTGATAGTCAAGTGTTTATTTTATTAAAAATATTAATCAAAATTTTGCCAAGTGATTTAAAAAATATTCAATGTTAGTTTCTCTTCTGAAACTAATTAGATGATAAATATTTCTAAACATAAAAATTCTCGCTGAAATTGTAATTTTTTTCAAATGACTCTTGAAACGTGTTCAAGAATATAAAAAAGGTGAAAATGTTTCAAAATCTATATACTGGGTGATGTATTTGAAACAGTACCCCTGAAATATTTTTTATGTTACGGGTTTTTGTGGAAAACGAGGCTGGATGATTTTGCTTTGAAGAAGGTCTAATTTTTATCGTTAATACATTGATGAAGAGTAAGCTTACTGAAAAAGGTGGTAACCCCTTCAAGAATATTGTCCCCCAGTGAACGGGGGGTCAAATGGCACATCATGTACGAGGTATTGCAATTATCTCTACATAAATGCGTTTTTCTGCTTTAATATGAATATGGAAAACAAATTTGAAGTGTCGAAAAATTAAATCGAAAGAAGAAATATACATACGAATTTTAATTAATTAACAAATTACAGGAGATTTACTTTTAAGAAGTAATGAAATATTTATTCAACATTTTATAATATTTTCAGTGTTATGAAGATCTTCATCGCCAAATAGTGGTAGTATATGATGAAATAACACATAAAATACAAGTTCGAAATGAAAATAAAAATTTTATCAGTCATATAGATCAGCAGAAAAAAATTGTAAACGAATTTTTTTTTACTTTAATTTAAAAGCAGAATCGAAAATTTTAAGAATTTTATGAATATAACTTAGATAACTTCACAAGGATGTCCACCCACTAAGAAAAGGTTGCCACCCTGTTTAGAAGATGATTCTATATCCATGAATTTAGGATGGAAACCAACACCTTCTGGGTTTCCAGAGAAACACGTATCAATAAAAATATTCTAGATATACTGCTTGGAATGCGCCACTCGGTATATATATATACAGGGCCGGATTTAAATTTGTGCCGCCCTAGGGCACTGAAGAAAATGCCGCCCTATGGTTTCACCATTAAATGAACAGTCAACATCAAAAAGAAGACATGCTGCACAGAATACCGATCCTTTACTAACTGAGTAAACAAGCCATGGACGTGGAACTTTTTCACCGTTAATAAGTCGTCTAACAAATAGTGATTCTGAAAGCCATCGTGAAGTCCCGTCGTTGTAATCACGTTTTGTACCGGAGAAATTGAAATTTTTATTTTGTTTACACCCATAGGTAGCTACATGATCTCTAGTAAAATCATTTATTATCCATTATCCTGGATCATCGCTTATCACGAATAAGTTTTTCGATGCAACCTCCTCTACATTTATTGTTGGAACTGTAGCTTCAGGTTCATCTTCATGGTTGATATTCTGTGGCAGCAAAGGAGTCGTGGTACTGTTAGTACTATTACTCGTAGACGGAGTCTGTTTCATTATTATATTCGGTGAAATATGGAACTCTCGCGACAAACCTTCATGATCCAAATTTGTACAATCTTCATTCATAGATTCTGATTGCTGGATTACACATTCTTTCTTTTTGAAAAAATCATCCAACTTAGGAGTTTTACTCAAAACCTCTTGCTCCTTTTTACTTTTGTCCAAAGCGCGTTTTCGGTACTCATATCCACTTAATTTTTTGCGTCCATCAGCCATATTCAAAAATTAATTTCAGATTTATGCTCAACAAAGTCTTTGCAGGTACGTCAAATATAAAAGAAACTATATTGCAGAAACCTAGTTACATTTGTATATTGTATACTGACTGTAGGTGGCAGCATGTGTAGTCGACAGTTGATTTGATTCAAAAATATAAAATTGTTCTTTTTAATTAAAATTAATTAGTGTTATTGGATAATTCTCCAATTTTAGAAAAATTCATTAATCAATAAAAGTTTCTGTTATCAAAAAGACATACATACTTTGAAAATATTTTTAATTCTTCAAAAAAACTACATAAATTTATCAATTCCAGAAAATAAAAATATCAACTTTAATTTTTGCAAACCTTTATGGAAATAAATTAATTAAACTATTTGAATAGTTTTTACTTAAAATTCCTATATTATAATATACAAAATTTTTATATGATACATAATACTTGAATTATATTTCTTGAAAGATGAAATGTTTATTTAAAAGAATTAGTTAATTATATATTGTATAGAAATTTTTTTCTCACTTTCCAAATTTTGCCGCCCTAGAAAATTTGCCGCCCTGGGCATTAGCCCCGACTGCCCCTAGTATAAATCCACCACTGTATATATATATATATATATATATATATATATATATATATATATATATATATAGTTAAGACTACAAGTTTGTCCACAAAAACGTTGAAATTGAGCAGGTTAGGTCATCCAAAGGAGGACCGAAGAAATATTTAATAATACAACATTAAGTGCCGCAAATGGGTGTCTAATATGTATTGAGCTAAAATGATATAGGGTGTATTTTTTGCAGACTAGACATGTGCAGAAGATCATATCCGAATGATGTTTGCAACCGCGGTACTGCAGGTACGGTTTGTTGAATTCGATCGAAAATCGACATTTTTGCACTTTTAGCATGCGAGAATCAAGCATACAAATCATCATCATCACGACAATCTTCTATGCACATCCTAAGAAACTTTCTGCACATTTCAGTTAGTCGACAGATTCATATTGGTGGTTCATTCATTGGAATTTTTTTAATTCGGGAAAAAAGCCTTAAGGTTAAATGTTGCCATTGTTGTAGTTGAATAACTATGTTAAATTTCAAGCTGGATTCATGATGAAAATGAAATATTAGTTTCAGTTGCGAATACGATGATAGGTTCTGAAAACAACTGAACAACTTAATCTAAATTTCCACAAGTTTGTTTGATTCAAAATATCAAACTACAAACATAAATATTGAGGTATATGAGTAGCTAACTTCTACCTAGTGTCAATTTGAATGTTTTGGGCAATGTATTTTCTTTATTTGTACAATTTTGGACTCCCATTGATTATAAAGTATCTAGAACAAAAATAAAAATTAAATTTCGATTAGTAAGTAGATGACAAGTTCACAAAATTTAGCTGAAAAAAATAAATTAAAAAAATTAGTAAGTGAATAAAATAAGATTAAAGTATCTGTAAAATGAATAAGATGGAATCAGTAAATAAAAGGTTAGAAAAAAATAAAAGGGAAAAATATTATAAATTTTTATACAGGACGTTTCGGTTAGTTGGATATCTCTAAACGTTTTCATCCCCAACCGTTCATTCACTTGCGAATGGTTAGAGATAACCAACTGACTTAAACATCGTGTATATCAATTTATAATAGTGTTCCTTCTTCATTTTTTTCACGTAATAGTTTTTTGAATTTATTTTTTTAGCTGAATTTTTCAATCTTTTTTGCACTTATCATCTATTTACAAATCGAAATTCTATTTTTATTCTCGTTTCAGATACTTTTATGACAATCTGAAGTTTTAGCTTACATGAGGGTTATCAATTTTTTGGGAATAGGTACAATCAGTTGAAATTTTCATATTATTTCTGCCGAGAATGATGCTTGAATTTTAAGACTTTTAGATAATTCATAAAAAGAAAATATTTGAAAAATTTTCACATTATTATGCTCATTTCATTGAATAATTTTGCTTATATTACATAGATTTCCCAAAAATTTTCCTCAATTATCTTCATAACTGAATGTTGGGAAGTTGGGATGGAAGGTAGTATACATTAAGCTAGTACATGTTCAAAAAAAATTCGGAGCATTTCAATATGTCATCTATGTATCAAAAATTGGTCAGTGGGCAATAATCAAGAAGACGTCTTCTTATAATACATATATACACACACACATATATATATATATATATATATATATATATATATATATATATATATATATATATATATATATATATATATATATATGTATATATATATATATATATATATATATATATATATATATATATATATATATATATATATGTATATAATATATATATATATGTATATATATATATATATATATATATATTATATATATATATATATATATATATATATATATATATATATACATATATAAAGAACGACTGAAAAAAATCTTAGCTAATATACGTATTATCATAGTTGTTATTGAATCAACTTCTTTTCAGTTAATGTATTAAAATTATTTCATTTATTTAAATTCTTTCTTATCATTCATCATTGAATTTAGTGCAACCTACTTAGTAAAACCGGCAACAACGCAACGTGTACGGGGGTACACATTGCGTACTTCTTAAGGACTGTAAGTTGAATACAGACTACGTTCAAAACGTAGTGTGTGATAAATAGCGTGATTGTGAATACGAAAAACAATTTCTTCAATTCAAAATTCTTCGAAATTCAATGTAGCATTCGGATGAATTAACCACCAAGCTTTTAATGGCCGCTTCCATGTAGAATTTGACATGAAATAATGCAATGAATTTGTAAACTGATTTTTCTATTACGTAATTGTAAGTACGAATATTATTTACCATTAGAACATTTAACGTCGTCATTTCAATCATAGTTCACTTCCTTGTAGAGCTTGTAATAACCGATTTGATATTTATCTCAAATCGAGGGATTATATAATCATCTCCCATCGGTTTATTTATTTTCCAATTGAGAAGATCATTCACAGAATGGACTGTTTCATTTGCATGGCATTCAATTATGTTTTATGATTTTTACTAAAGATTCAATAACATTAATATCGAAAATGGCAGATCATATTGATTTACGAATCAGAATAACCTCTCGCGTTTTTCTTGTTCGTAATTTCTTCTTCGACATTTTGCATGCTAGGTCAGTCTGAAGAAGAACTTAAGTATCCGGGTTGAACATTTATGTTTCGGAGTTAGACTTCATAAGTTAAAGAATATCTGAATTAATGCATATTAGAAAAGATTCTTTAAGAGTTTTAATGAAACGCAATAACTAATTAACAATCAAACAAATAGCAGAGAATGTATTACTGCGGTTTCGAACGAAGGTTCATCCTGTTGTGTAATAAGATGAAGAATGAACAAAAACAAAACTTGAATTTACTACGTTTATTATCGCAAAAATGTTTTGTAAAAATATAAAACTGCGATTGGAATTTCGGTCACTAGACCATCATCGGGCAGATTGAGTTAAGAACTGAATACATTTTTATAGATTTGCGCTAACGGGTGGAAAAGAATTATACAGGTACCTTAATAGACAAGAGGAACACATTTCAAGAAGAGCTAATGGAGGTATTTCCCAAATTGGTATAATAAAATGTTCAGCAAGATATCTTTGGCATTATGATTGAGTTTAAAAATTTCTAATGATTCTAAGGAAGTAAGTTTGGTTCCTTTCGGTAATTTGTGCATAATTGGAAAATTATCTATTTGTGGAAATGGGTGGTGGTTTCCACGGCAATTCAATTTTTGAAAGCTCAGGAGTTTATAGGTTGATTTGTCCTGTATGTAAAGGAGTGTATATAAGTCAGACTGGTCGATCGTTCAAGACAAGATTTAAAGAACACTAACAATCTTTTTTGAAAAATAAAACGGATTCAATGTTTTCAAATCATTGACGTGAAAATCACCATCCGTTTCCACAAATAGATAACTTTGTTTCATAATGCAAAAGATATCTTGCTGAACGACCAGATTGACTTGATATCTTCTCCTGTATTTAGTGTATTCAAACAACAATGATTTTTCTAAGAACATTTTATTGTGCCAATTTGGGAAATCCACCTCTATTAGCCCTTCTTGAAATGTGTTCCTCTTGTCTATTAAGGTACCTGCAATAATTCTTTTCCACCCGTAAGCGCAAATCTGTAATTATGTATTCAGTTCTTAACTCAATATGCCCGATGATGGTCTAGTGAGCGAAATTGCAATCGCAGTGTTACATTTTTTCAAAGTATTTTTGTGATAATAAACGTAGTAAATTCAAGTTTTGTTTTTGTTCATCATGTTAAATTATCACGTAGTAACGACGGGTTCCATCAATTATTCAAAAAGATGAAGAAAATTCTCGTTTTCAATTATTCAAAACTCAAGAGAATCTATGAGTTCATATGGGTTTCACCACTGAATAATTATTGAAAAATTCAATAATAGAATTTTTTTGTTTTTTTTTTATGTGGAAAATCAGAAATTATATAAATTTGATTTATTCCGTGCCAAAATACATGAACATTGGATGAATTTTTCCGTCACTTTGTGATCATACATTTTAACTATAAAGGAGGATCAATATGTTTTTTATCGCCATAAATATTTTGCGACTGCAGTTTCGTAGTACTACTATACCTGGTGTTAACGGAAGGTGTCTCACCCCTATAACTTTTTTGTTTTCGTATATAATGGAATGAAATTTGGAGGATCTGTTCAATGCATAAAAATGCATTTTTTTACAAGTAACTCAACTTCATGCAAATTTCGGACTCACCGGAAGTGATATGAACTATCGATTTTTGAATGGGATACTTGGTATATTTTCAGTTTTTTTTTTTTTCTCCAAATGACATTTAGAATACAACCATGTATCACTTGTTACTGTTTGTAACCGTATTTTTATTTGTTTTCCGAAATGAATTTTTATTCTAAAGGGCTTATGGATTCGTTCAAATAAATAATTTCAGTTTCTACAATCTATTTGAGTTGCCATTTGAAAAAAAATAGTAATGAAAGTTTTAAAATCAAAAGTCACATAGATTGAACATTTTGATTGAAATCAGTGAAATTGTATTTTTACAAACATTTCAGGACTGAAATTTGTCATTTGAACGTATCCATAGCAACATTTTATGATAATAATTAGGCAATAGGTTTGGTAGAAGAGGAACTGCGTATGATAAAATTTGTGAAAATCTCTCAATAATAAGTAAAAAAATAAAAAGGTTACAAACAGTAACAAATGATACATGGTTGTCTTCTAAATGTCATATGGAGACAAAAAACTAAAAACATACCAGGTGTCCCATTTTAATATCGAAAGTTTATGTCACTTCCGATGAATCCGGAATTTGCATGAAACTGAGTTACCTGTCAAAAAATACAGTTTTATGCATTGAACAGATCCTCCAAATTTCACCTTCCGTGGACACCCGGTATATTCAAGCAAATGAACATTTTTTCATTTATATAACATTTATATAAAAGTAGTTGTAAAAAACAAAATACGTTTAAGTCTTGTTTCTAATTTATAGATAAAAAAAACTATTGAAATAAAATTGTTTTCATAATGCAGCTAAATAGTAGTTACACTTGACGTAGGAATATTTCATCATTTTCAGTGAAAATACCTTATTGGTTTCAAATAATTTCGTAAACAAGTCTCCAGCTTTCGAAACCCATTGACGTAGATTCATTTGTAGGAAATTACGAAAAACTGATTAACAAAACTAAATTTGATTTTACTACGTTTATTATCACAAAATATATTTTGTGATAATAAACGTAGTAAAATCAAATTTAGTTTTGTTAATCATGTTAAATTATCACGTAGTAACGACGGATTCCATCAACTATTTACGAAAAACTGGTTCAATATGTTTTGTATATAAATATTGATAAATAGGTATACCTTTTTTCAATCGGATATACTTTGAAACTATAAAAATTAACTAGATTTCGATGTCGTTGCCCTTTCGGTCGATGGACGGAATACGAATGTCGAAATTTCTAACATTCTCCCTCGAAGAATGAGTCTGAGGAAACTAGCTCCGTTGAAGGGTTAATTTGATTGATATTCAATTTCTCAAATAAATATCCTAACGTATTATTATCTTTATCCTGAAAGCTGCGCCTTTTTAGCGAAAATAAATACTAATTCCCACAAATGTGTGTGTATATATATATATATATATATATATATATTATATTATATATATATATATATATATATATATATATATATATATATATATATATAAGAATTCGCCGTGTTAACGGAGCACGTAGCACGGAACACTTCAATTATATACACTACTCTTGCTTGAGAACCTTAAGAATCTTTTCAGTGCTCGATTAATCTCTTTACAACTTCGGTTTTTCCTTAACTTCATTTAATAAATAGTATTTTATTCAAAAATACTTGAATAATTTCATAACTAAGTATTGTTTCCAACAAATAATACATAATTTTTTTAATACAGTTCAGTTTCGATTTAAATTGTAAATATTGTTACCATTCTACTTGAGAACAAAGTGATTTCACCATTGTTTGTTTTATGTTATTAGGCTTTCCATGTGCTTGAATTTTATGAGTTAACCTTTCGGAGGAATTACATTATTTTTTCCGTATAATAGGTTTCGCCTACGTTGGAGGAGCATGCGTAGTAAACAAGAGGTTGGAAAAAGTTAACTCTGTTGCCATCATCGAAGACACAGGTGGATTCAGTGGTATTATCGTAGCAGCTCATGAAGTTGGCCATCTGTAAGTATTTCGAAATTTCATTCACACTTCCATCTCTGATGAAATATCTTTATTTTTATCTCAAAAATAAAAAAATCGATTTGAATACAAGTGTGAATTTTATTTTTTTGTATCAATTTTGTGGAACCTATCAGCAAATTATTTCTGCAAAAATATGATTGAATTGGAGAATATCTAATGTTCTAATAATAAATAGAGATCAAAACTGGTTCGAATTTGATATAGTGAGCGATTCGAGTGTTTTAGTATCATCTTCTTTTATTTCTCAGTCACTATAATTTTACTAGTCACTTTAATTTTTTATGCATTAAAAAATTATAGTGACTGGTAAAAATTTATGAGTAATTGAAAAGTTTCAAATTTTCAAAGATATTCATTCTGAATACTCATAAATTTCAAATAGTACCTACATGTTGTGATTTTTGAATAATACATGCTGGGAGAAGTCTCTTAAAAGTTCTTTTTGCGTTTCAGGTTAGGAGCAGTGCACGATGGTAGTCCACCGCCATCTTATTTAGGAGGACCAGGAGCTGAAAAATGTCAGTGGACCGATGGGTACATTATGTCAGATCTCAGACATACCGAACGGGGATTCAGATGGTCATCATGCAGTGTTGCCAGTTTTCATCATTTCTTAAAGTAAGTACCTAAATTTATCACTTGATATCGAGTTATCTCCTTTTTCTTCTATTTTAACAATATAATGAAAAACACTTGCCAAATTCCACTGTTACGTCAATATATCTACATATATTTTATGTTATTAGTTCATTCTCATAAGTTTCTATGAACATAGTGAAAAGAGCTAGTTGATTTTCAATTGAATATAACGTTGTTCAATACATGAGGTGTTTTAAAGTCTTAAATATGTTAACCCAAAACAAGTGATTCTTCCGCTTTTTCATATTAAGCTTTTACTTTCGCATAGTCATATTTATTGAACCTCAAATAAGAAAGCAGAAGAAATTGACGGCTTATTTGGGTAGTACTGTAAAGTTATTTCTTGGTAACAACAAACGTTATCTAGAAAAACCTCATAGAGTTTTTCGGAAATTTTGGAGCAGTAAGCAACTATAAAGAGATGTCACCAGAACGTCAGGGCGATAGAAAGAAGATACAACGACGCAGAAAAACAAAAATTTTGAGCGAATACTACTAGTTCTAAAAAAAATTATGGTAGAGAACATGAGAAGAAGAAGTGAAGGTTGTTTACGCTGTAGGACATCTCATGTAGGTACCTAATACATTTTTCATCCGCATAATCTTCAGTAGGTTATGCCTTTGATAAGATCAAACGCGATCTACATGTTTATTTTGAATGAATATTACATTGCAAAATGATGTCGTCAACTTATTTCCACCGACCTCATGTAATAAGAAAACTGTATGTGCTACAGTGAATATGTTATCATTTTCATATTTAAGACTGCAAAATATCTCATGTGCAACTATTTTGATCATTGTTATTTCAAAAGAACTCTATCGCAGCGAGTTGCATTAGAAAAGCAGGTTTTCAAAACGAATCCAGTTTAAAAAACTATTCATCCAATTAAGAGTTTTGTTCCAAATCCAAAAAACAAAAATTGCGCCCTCTATCGTGTAAACAATATGTATTCCTTCTTCCGGGGGGTCAACCCCCCTACCAAATTATATCGAAATAAATACCATCCAAGATATCATACAAAACTACCTACATACAAAGTTTCAATCCTATGGTCCCAAAATTGCGCCTCCTATCGTGTAAAGAAGATTTATTTCCTCTCCTGGGGGGGTCAACCCCCCAAGTAATTCGTACCAAAACCAATCCTATCCAATATATCATACGAAACTACCTACTCACAAACTTTCAATCGTATAGCTCCAAAATTACGCAGTTTCTCATGTAAACATAATTTATTTCTTCCCCAGTATATACGTTATCATTTCCAGACTTAAGACTATAAAATAGGTATCTCATGTACAACTATTCTCAACAAAAGTTTACATTTGTTTACCTTTGTATCGATATGTGAAGCATACCATTGTTTGATGGTACTCAATAAAATTATTCTATTTTTATAGCGGCGAAACTGCAACGTGCTTATACAATTCTCCACATGAAGATGACAGCTTACCAAGAGTTCTTCCTGGTAAACTTTTGACCCTTGATGCGCAGTGTAGAAGGGACAGGGGTACGAGCGCATGTTTCGTAAGTTGACCTTTTACAGCTCTTAATATTTGAACACAAACAAAACTTTATTTTACTATGTTTATTATCAAATAGTTAAAAGTATATACTGCTATTGTAATTTCGGTCCAGTAACAGAAGGAACTGCGCGTGTAGCACAGTACACGTGATAGAAGTGAAACTTCTCAAATAACACAACGTATGCAAAGGAAATGAAAGGAAACACACGAGTTTCATTCCTCCCTGAAGTATGTGTCAAGGAGGCGGGCAGCTTGAGTTTGAGATTAACTCCTTCAGTCAGATCAGAGGATACACTTGTATGTACAAGTGCATTAAGGATAGGCGAGACGGGATATTTATGGAACATAGGAAGTGTGAGTAGGGATCAGAGGATTAATACTGGCCAGCATTCGCCTTATAAGTTTGTAAGCAGTGACTTCCATTACCATGAGCAAACCTCTGAAAAAAAAATCATGGCAGACTAGTCGGCCCTGGGGTTTGAACCCGAGACCTCCCAAATACTAGCTAGTACTCGACTAACTAGCTTGGTAACTACTTGGTGATACTTCTGCTATTTAGGGAACTTTCAAAGTATCAAGTTGGAAATCCTATTTCAATATCCCGTCCTTGGTATACTTTCTTCTCAAGCCAATATCTTATAGCTCTAACAGAATCTCCTGGAGAGATAATTGGTACCTACTTTTATGAGAGACAAACATTTGTCTCTATTTATTTATTTCTAAACTCCGTAGCTCAGTGGTCAGTGCGTTGGACTACTGAACAGAAGGTCGGAGGATCGAATCCCAGCCGAACCAACGAATTAATGCGGAGCCACCTCTCGGAAGGCAATAACCACCGAAAAGTATTCTGCTTTGTAAATCCTCTTTATAGAGACGTTCGAAACCGTCATAAAACTGTAGGTCCCTCCTATTCGTGTATCACTGTATCACACACAACACGAATAGTTGTAGAGAGGTCGCCTACACCCGAAACCGGGTAAGGCACTTGAATAAGAAGAAACTCAATTCGCCGGGTAAAGGTTGAGATGTCAACAGCAGTAGATAATTTTAACTATTTCGATATAATAAACACATTAAAATTAAGTTTTGTTTGTGTTCATCATGATGAATTATCACGTAGTAAAGACAGATTGTCAACATTTGTATCTTATATTACCAATTTTTTTTTGTAGAAAGATGACAGGGTTTGTGCGCAGTTGTTTTGTTTCGATGCTGGAAGTGGCTACTGTGTAGCTTATAGACCGGCAGCTGAGGGATCGCCTTGTGGTGACGGTCAGGTGAGATCTCTTGAAATTTTTTATTACTACCAAACGAATCACATTATAAAATTTTAAAGTCTGTCCAGCGAGAGTTGCCGTGCACGTCATCAATAAAATATGGCGTCGATCGTGAACACTGTTGCCAGACGTAATAAATAATCTTAAATCGAACTTTTACTTACAAAATCTTCGAAGAACTAGGTCATCTCGGCGACGCGACGACTGTCAAACGTGAAATGCCGATTGAAGGCGCGTTGGTCGAGAGGGTCCGACAACATTGCAAATTTTGAAATAGAATGACAACTTAACAAGCATTCATATTAATTTCATTACTCGAAATGTTAATATTTCTTGGGAGATACATACGATTTGATATGTTATGGACAAAATATTTGTCGAAATGGATGATCCAGTCACTATCACCATATAACTACTCTTTCAGAAAATTACTTACGACAAATATGAATTTTGACAATTTCGAATTTTATTCATTTGATTAGGCAGCCTTTCGTCGTTATTTGCGCATGTCTGTGACGTGCAAGCCAACTCTCCCTGGACAGTGTATATTTACAAATTTCGAAAATTTGGAAATTCGTATTTGAGTGCGCACTAAATCAGTTTGTTCTTAAAACAAGTTAATCAATATAACAGAAAAAACTTAGTTGTAAATAGAAATTCTACATAACTGATAATAAAGATGAACATGGACAGATTCACTCACAATTTATTTGATTGTAATTACTTATAGCGTGGTAAAAATTACACAAAATATCCGTAATATGCAGCAAAAAGTAAAAACCTGTTGGAAATTCAAATTCAGGTAGTTGAAAGGATTGTCTTTAATATATGAAAATCTTTACAAATTCAGGTGAGCATTTTTCCGGAAAAACTTTGGTCGAAAATTTTTTTTATTTATTTTTTCACTCTAATTGTTTAAATAATGAAAATGCAGAAAAATGTTCAAATCAAAAAGTGTGGGCAATGCATTTACCTACAAAATTTATCTGAAAAGTTTTCTGATATCTTTATTAGTTTTTGAAATATACCAAATTTTCCTAAGAGTATTTTTAAACATCATCAATTTTCAAGTTTTTAATTTTAAGAAAGAAAATGAACAATGACATGTAGAAAAAATTATTTGTTATGAAATTTGCTACAAATTGAGGTATCTACAAGAACGTAAAAAAAATTTTTTTTTGTAATAATGCTTTAATGAATTATCACCGATTTTCCACATAAATCTGTCCTAAAAAATCGTTTTTTTTACTAATTTCCATGCTAAAACATTAAGAAATCAAACAACTTAAGTATCTAACATTGCGTACTTAAAAGATAATGATTTAATCTAAAAAATCATTTGAAACTTTTTTTTGTAACTAGATTTTCCGAAAAGATACGTACGATTTTCCAAATGCTCCCGTTGAAATAAGCAAGTTCCAAAAGTTTCATTTGTGGTTTCGATTAGTATTTATGCCGATAAATATTTTTTAATTGTAAGGTATTGTTGTTGATTAATCTGTTCAGAATATCCCGTGCTTTTTTTTATCATTGAATTTGCTTTTCATGAAAATTTTAGCAATTTTCCACGCAAACCTCCAAACTATCATATTTTTGTCCAATATTTTTAATCAAAAATTTATAAAAGTTGAAAATATAATTATTTAATGGGCTAAGTATTAAAGACCATGATATAAGTGAATAAAAAGGTTTGAAAATTTTTTCACCTTTTTTACATTTTCTTAAAGGTTACACGAAATTTTCCAAAGCAAGCGTTTACTGCTCATAGTCTTTCGGGAGTTTTATACTTCAGGTTCAGAAATTCATTGTGAATAATTGATGATTATACAACGTAGATTAATGAGTTAAAATGTATAGACAAAAAAATATTACTAAAAAATTAATTTATTCTGCTTCTACACAGAGTAAGATCATGCGCGTTGGCTCACAAACCGACGGCGCGTAGAAGCAGCTGCCAACGGCTTTATTACCTGTCCTTTCCCCTTCATTGTATACACCTCTCTCTTTCATACATGAGGCATAGGTGTGTTCATTTATATCGCGATCACTTCTATATACCGTTATTATTAAACTGGTAAAGATCTGAATAACATAATGAGCAATAAAAAAAGTTATGTTAAAGTTTTCTAAAGACACCTGATTTTAGTACTTATTGTAAATAATTGTCTATTATGTTAAAAAATTTAATATATACAGAAATTCTGTATAATAGTTTTGAATGTATATACTTCAAAGTATTATAGTTAAAGTTTCATTAAAATATATTAATTTCGAAAAAAAGATATAATCAAATGAAGTTTTGGAAAAAAACAAGAAAAATTAAGCATGTTAGAAAAAAAAAATTTTAAAAAAGCATTTATTTAAAATTAAAACATTGATCGCTTTGTTTTTTGTAACAATAATATTCCATGATCATTTGAAATCTTAAATCCAAATGGAATTTTCGCTGTGACAATAATTAATTAAATAGGAACTATAATTGTTTAATTGACTTTTTACTACTCGTTTTTTTATAAATAAATGGATTTTTAGAGTTAGAACATTTATTTTTTCAAAACTTGAAAGTATTTTTAATTAAAAGTTCAGATTTTTCTCTACACTTTAGATTGGTTTATTTTTTTTTCAATGCATTACAATCTCCAAATAATTAACTTTTAAATCGGGCCATTAATAAATTCGGCTCACGGAACGTTCGCGCGCAACCGACGAATTGACCTCCGCTGAAATCAATTTATCTCGTAAACTTTGCAATTTACAGAAAAACTTTTCAGCCATATTTTGTACATCAATGCATCAGCTACAAATTTCTTTTTTGAAATTTTTCCGTGTATTTAATATTTAAACAATTAGAGTGGAAAAACAAAACAAAAATTTCTTTCGACAATTTTCCGGAAAATTGCTTACCTATTTTTATAAAGATTTTTTTATATTAAGCACAATCCTTTTGAATACTTAAATTCGAAATTTCTAGAGGTTTTTCTTTTTCGTGAAGCTATATGTGTACTTTGACCACGCTATTCTTGATTTGGCTCCAAAAATTAACTTTGTAGCTTCAATAAGAAGATTTCATAACACCTATGTTTAAATATTCCATTTATTGAAAAACGTGTGCAGATTTTCAAAAATGTAATAAAAAATCGTTATATAGAAATACTCGAACGCGTCAGATATTAATAGTTTATACACCCCACATCGTCTCTGATATCGAAGGTAAGTTAATCTGCCGGTTTGCAGGGTGGGGGTGACCGTACGAGACCAAAACTCACCGCCGATATTCGAAAATGCAAAAAAAAATCGTGACATTTCCTTCAAAATAGAAATAAAAATTTAACCATGCTCGAGAATGTCAAGATGACGTTTACTTTTCGCAACTTTGTGAGTCTCCTATGTCCTAATGCCACGTGCAGATCGTCAGATTAGTGGAATGCATACTCTTTTGCATATAATTAACTCACCTTGCCTTAATCTGACGCGCTCGGGTTTTTCGAACGATCGATTTTTTTACTAATCTGATCGACTGCCCTAGACGAACGCCTCCATATTAACACGTTGACTGCCAAGGGGTATTTCGTTAAATCACCCAGCGGCCCAAGTTTTCAAACTTTGCCATATGACTTTAAACCGTGTATTGTTACTCGTATAGACCATTTTCCCTGTAAAATCAGTATCTTTCCATGTCTGGCCAAAGCAAGTATAGGAATATGTTCCCCACAGGCCACACAATAACACTCTATAGTGATTTGCCATTAGCGTCGTTCATAAGTGAATGCCGTGGCCTCCAATAGTAAACAGACCGTCATCCATATATGAATGCCATGGCCCATAAGGAAATAATACTGTCATTCATATATGGATGACATGGCAGTCAACGTGTTAAGAGTTCATGTATGGTGGGGATACCTAACAGGGTGCAAGGTTTCCCCCAATATGTTATTCTGCCGCGCTTGAGTAAATCCTAAAATCCCCGCTTGGCCTCCCCTAGCATAACAGAACCAGCGTCAGGTTGTCTGAAATCAGAATGAACAAATCATTCCGGTAACCGTCTGAGTCAGACTACCACTACGCAGGCAATCTGTGCGCAGGTGCACTATGGACAGCTCCATTTAAAAGCATAGGAATATATGCTCACCGACTCACCGACTTTCAGCGCCTATTGGCGTCTAAAATCAAGATCGAAGCGCGGGAACGGCGAATATCGGTACTACTGTATGGGCCATTAACGTTTTGTTCACATTGTTTGGTAATGGTATTTACGTTCATTTCATTTTGAGTTTTCGAACGTTTGGCTTCGTAATTTGTGTTTTTTTGGACTTCGTATTTTCCAGTGGTTCATTGTGTTTCGTTTGAGGACAATATTATATCTATTCAACAGTAGATAGAGTTTTTATCATTGAACATGAAAATCAATGATAAAATAAAGGAGAGGACGAATAAATTAATTGGTTAGAGGAACTATGTATACATCATGAAAAGGTTGTATGATAGAACAGCTATTTATTTAAAAAGTAAAAAAACTTTCAAAAGTTTCAAGAAAATATCTCTGACATGTCTACTTTCATCACTAATTGAAGAGGTTTTGAGTATAATGGACAGAACTAAGTAGGTACTTACCACGGTTTGTAGAATAATACGGTTGCCTCGTAACTTTTAACCAATCATGACACGGCCAGTCGTGACGTCACAAGTATGCTGTTGGCAAATTCCCAGCATCTCAAGTGTAATGAAAATAATGTTTTTAATAATTACAGGGCAAGTTTATTGAAATCGAGACAAAGGACAATGAATGATAACTAAAAGTATATTTTCCATTGAAATATTAAAACTTAAACTAAGGCGGTATTATATGAATTACACGATGAATGTTTATTTGTACCTATATTATAGTTATTTTGGGTCTTGAATAAGACGAAGTATTACGACAAAATATATTTATATCAAAATACAAACACAACAAAGAAAAAATGGTTTAAAATTAATTAACACACCTAAGTTATAATTGTATAGGTATATTATTTATATAGAACAATGATAATAGAATAATAGATTATATTACATTTTTTCTCATTTTTTTTTATAAAATCTTCTAGCTTCATCGGTGTCACGTTTTCTTTTATTCAATGAAAGTTCTTCAGATTTCTTTGAATTAAGGTATTTTATCCTGATAAATAGTCTCTGTCGAACAAATGAATAAATTAATTTTTTGGCAATGAGTGGTTCTTTTTTACATATAAAATTAGTTGTACGTTTTACAATTTTTGTTTTAATTTTGAATTGATCTTTATCTACTTTAACGAACCACTCATCCAAACGTTCAACATCACTTTGCCAAGGAGAGGAGGGCTCAGTTGAGCCACCAAACGAAAGGCTTTGTACCCATGATGGCATTGCATAAGAATGAAGGTTCGTTTTTCCTCTTTCAACTTCATTCTCTTACTTCTTTCACTAATATTCTGTTCAGGAGCCAATGGAACATTAAGTGATGGAATAGCTGAAATATATACAATAAAACACTTATTTTTTTCGGGCAAGATTTCATTGACAACTTACCTGTTTCTTTGAGTCTTTTTGGCAATTTATTTGTTATCTGAGCTTCAATCATGTCTTCATATTGATCCCGCGCAAAATGTTTACTGCAGACACGTCTATTTTTTGGATCAAAGGGGCCATGTCTTCGACAAAGACGAACCCATTGTTTTAAAAACATTTTTTTTGGGGGAAAGTAAAAAATCTTATTAATTCCCCTTCCTTTTTTGCCCTTTCACTGTTACTTTTACAAGTAGCCACACTACAAATTGTTCCAGTCATTTCTACAATAGAATATCAAAAAAGCATTTCAAATTATAGAGTGAAAATTTTTTTATTAATACCTGACTCTCCGCGATGAAAGAAATATAGTACTTAGTTGAATTAAATTCAAAATAGTCTATAGATACACTAATAAAAATTATAAATAAAAACAACACGAAAACTCCGAAAACTTCAATTTAAACCACAATAATCAACAGTCGGTACAACAAAAGAAAACTACGGAAACTCGTAATGTAACGCGTAACGATCAGCCTCTAGCATACTGGTGACGTGGCCTGTGACGTATTACCCGCGATGTTGCCGGCAAAGTGAGGTAACCGTATTATTCTACAAACCGTGGGTACTTACCAGCAAAACATGAATACTCTGCTTGAATGGTTTGAGTTATTATATTTTTTGAATTTTCCTGACGTATAACAGCTCTCCTAAAAGTACGGTGGACTTCTGAGAGTCTGGTTTTTTTTATAGAATCTCTGTTTTCCTGGTTATATAATTGAATATTTTAGTTTTTACTAGCTATAGAGTCAAGTTTTATTTCATATTCTTGATGTTATGATAAACTGTTATTTTGGTTGTGCAAATAAACATTATTTATTATTATTATTTTAATAGTATCTCTGGTTGTTACATGAAAGAAAATACAATTATCTAGAATCTCTGGATGATGGCCCAGGTTCAGATTCCGATAAAAGTGGAAGATTTTTCGTTGGAATAGCATTGGACTTCAAAAACCCTACGTTTTCGGTTAGCTGAAAATTGCACATCATCAGTTGGTATAATTCTATATGGAAAAATCCACAAACTTACTGCAGGGAAAATAATTATTCTCAGTAAACTGTAAAGAACAACTCTCTTATGTTCAGACACTTTTTTCAATCTTCAAGTTATGAATCCACACTTTTCTTCTGTCCATCATTTCTTCGTTTCCCAATTTTGCTTGGAATACAACTTTGAATTGTCCAGATTTCGGAAAGGTATTCGGTTTTGTTTTTGCCCAGGATGAACAATATGATACACAACAATAGGTGATTCATCTCTTCTGAACGTTTGTAAACGATCCCAAACAAAATTAAACACAATTAAACTCAACAACTACTCATATAAAATACACGTAAACAGATTTAAACAAAACAATCTATGGGCCATACGTTAGTAATATTTGACACCGGTAGGGGGTGTATCGCTTATCTACGTTCGCCAATTGTCTGACTTAAGGAAACCATCGTGCATCTTGGAAGTACCCTTCCAGGAAGCAGTACTTGCTTCTGCCCAAGCGAAGTAGGCTATTTTTCACAAATTTCACTTTTGCGGTGTGTGAATTGTACACACACACTTTTGTTTTCTTATTTAATATGACATGTATTTTTCAGTATTGCATCAATGGTCGATGTGTAGCGGAACATGAGAATATAATACCAGATTACTCACAAAATACACCTTCGTATATCAGGGGTAACAACAATGTAGGAAGACCGTTGTAAGTATTCCCAAGCTATATCCACCTCATTTTCATTGTAAAATATATAATTCGCACCCATTTCAACATTCACTCATCCAAGCATTCGCTGATGCACTGTACTTATGCATATTTTCTGAATATCTGCACAACAGGTTCCACGACGATGAAGAAGAAGCAGAAGTGTACCAAAAATGGCAACAACCGCAGTATTATGACAACACGTCTCCCCAACCTCCAGTTAACCCGTATTATCAATTTAACAGCTTCGAAGACCCTAACGCCATCAATAATAATAATCAGAATTACTTTTCGTCTTCCGTGAATCCATCTTATCGTTCAACGACGAAGACTGACGAATACAAACCCTCTACTTTCAAAAAATTCAATAGGTGGTCCATATCGACGACGAGATCCCCTTACGATTTTCAAAATTTCGGAAAATTATCGACCGAAAATTCCATGTCTGACTTGAAAAATTTACTCTTTCCCAAGAGTACGACAACGAATCCCTATATAGGAAACTATTATCAATTGAGGAAGCTCACGACCAGAAACCCTTATAATTTTGCTAATTTTGGTAGGACTTCTAAAAATCCCTACAGCTCAGAATTTGACGATATCAATAACAATTACTTGAAACGTAACGCTGCCAGTTTTTTACCTAGTGATTCGAATATAATGAACAATTTCACTTCATTTACGTAGAAGAAATTAGAAATAGGGTAAGAATAATGGAAAGCATCACAGTGAATGTATCGTCCGCATCCCATGATTTCTACTTCATTTTGTTCAACACTTGTATGATAACTCATTGAAAAAGGCATTTCAGAGAGCATTTATAACTAACCTATTTATTACGTCATGAATACATAACAATAAAATTTTTTTATACCACTGAGTAACTGATGTTGGTGTTTGAGATGTAATTTCCATTTCAACAAAATTGGGAACACTTCATCAATAACAACAGGTCCTTCCGTTAACATTTTCCTACCGTCCGTCTTGTTTACTCCAGCGTTTTCTCAAAGTTTAGTGCACACACACTACAAAAAAACTTTTCTTTGTATTACATTTCATTATAATGGGGGCGCGAGATACAAATGAAATGATGATCTTTATGCCCAATCCAAATGAAAGAATTTTTTTTTTAGTATCACATATCAGAATTTTATGGTTAGGAGGTCGTAAAACACACAACACACTATTAAAGGAAATTAGGCCGCGAATCATACAAGGTTGAGAAACCCTGAGTGTACACCATATTTGAGTATTCGTTTGCGAAATTTGTTTCAGGTTATTTTCCTTAGGTGTACTTTATCTGTACCCTAGTAAAGAACAAATATAAAATTGAAAGTAAGAAATAATTGTGAAATTTAAATTATCCTGGTCTTCAGTAAATATATTTTATGCATCTTCTCTTCTTTTGGCTATTTCCATAAATCAAAATAGTAAGCAATAAAAAAAGTTGTGCTTCACAGAATAATCTAAATTGACTGTAAATTAAGGATCATTTTTCCATTCACTTGCTTATCATTAATGCAAGTTCATTGTAAATCAGCAAATTTTGAATTTTTTGTGGTTTACACCTCCCTACAAAGCAAATGAAGACGAATGGTCCTGTTATTTACAATAAGAAGATATAATAAGAAGATACAATAAGAAGATACAATAAGAAGATACAAAAAGTCAAAACATATAGGTACCTGGGTCTGGTGGTTGACGAGTAATTAAACAGGGACTCACACACTGGGCGAATAATTAGGAAACTCTCAGGTCTGATTAGCGCAGCAAAGCATGCCAGTCCGTATATGTCACAAAACTGCAAACTCATATTTTACAATGCATGTGTACACTCCATCTTTACATATCTGTCACAATTTGGGAAAATACGACAAAGAAGAACTTAAGCAGACTACAAAGACTCCAAAATAGGGCAATTAAGAACATTAATAATCTTCCATATGAGACCAGTACCAGCTACTTATATGAAAAGTTTCCTGTGCTCCCGATCTCTAAGGTTGTAAAACAGGAGCAATGTAAATTGATTTATAAGATTGATGCGGGTCTGTTAAAATCTAAAGTAAATTTAAAGAAGCAGTCTGATAAACATAAATATAGTACAAGACATGCAGATAATCTCTACAGTGACTTCATATTCAAAACAACGAGAGGGTCAAAACTTCCTACACACTCGGGAGTTAACTCATATGATGGGTTACCCATCCACTTAAAAAAAGAAGAAAAATTTATCAAGTTTAAAAAAGAATTTAATAAATATATTATGAGATTTCAATTAGATTAAGAAATTAGTTGTTACTCTGTGGTAACAAACTTTACAGTTTCATATTATAATAAATAAATAATAAAAATTTCTATTTCATAAAAAAATATAAATTTAACGAGGAATTACTTTGAAATTGAGTTTGACACATTTTCAATTACTTCGAAATTTAGACTATTATATTGTATTTCAATATAGTTGAAGAACTGACTCTTGCACTTTGTTCATATCTATCTTGCATATAAAAACCTTCTATTGAGTGTCTGTCTTCAGATCTGAAAATTGAAAAAGGAATAATGAAAATTCGATACGGCTTGATTATCATATATAATACCACTAGAGATGAAATTTTGCCGGCAAAATTTCTCGATTGTAATATGAAAGTTTGTTGCTTAGTCGATTTCACGAATGACATTTGTATCAAAATCACGAGCCGTCAGGCGAGTGATTTTGGAAAAAATGTCATGAGCGAAATTGTCTAAGCAACAAACTTGAATGTTACAAGAGAGAAATTTTACCTTTAACAGTAATATGGTCACATTTCAAAAAGTCAAGGAAATAACGGTTCATGTGAGAAATGTCAAAATATTATCAGTAATAATATCACAAGAGCATCGAAAATAATCGATTATACGAGACGTATTTTGCGAAACACGAGCGCAGGTGGTGTTTTAAAAAAATACGCCGAGTGACGAGGTCAGTATAATCGATTATTTTCGATTGCTCGAGTGGTATTCGTTACGATTATATAACGTATAAAAAATATTATTTTTTTTTTGACAAACGTCAAAACACCGTCAATATGAAAATATTCACATTTTGACACGAGGCGAAACACCAAAACGATTATATCACGTCGTCAAGGGTATATTCACTTATCTATACGCAGTCGTTATGCAAAATTCACGGATTCTATTGGCTCATTCATACATGAGTTATATAATCGCTGAAATACTAACATAGTAAGTTTTGCCGGCTTGCATGTTTTATCGCTGTGAAACGAGAGTAGCTATGGAAACTTTCTCACTAAAAATGGAATGAGTGAAATAGTCAGCTCGATAGTAGCAGAGTGGTCCAGTGTTCTAGATTTGGAATTAATGAAGGATACCTGCCGTGATTTTTCTATTTTGTGGAAAATCATTTTACTATAAACTAAATAATTTTTTCATTCATAGGCTCACATGAAAAATTTTTTATTGTGAGAACACATCAAAATCAAACATCACCCTTATACTCAGTTTAAAGAAAAAAGATTTCTTCTTGCGTATAGTATTCATGATATCTGTTTCGGTCAACATTGTCCTAATACCTGATCAAATTTAAGAAAATGTCACGTTTGCACTTTTTTTTATATTAAATTGACAATGATGGTTGGCAAACATATCTCGACCACATATATGATGCATAAAAGAAAAAAACAGTTAGGTGTAGATTATGATTCCTTTTTTCACATCTCCATTGCTTCAATTTTCATTGACTCTCTCGACTATTTGATACTGGACAGTATTCGTATTAATATTTTTGTGACAATTGTAGCTCTCCCAATATGTATGATAAGATTCTTCCATAAATTTTTTCATTATTTTAGGACAATTTTGATTGGAATAGAAGAAAAAAGTTTTAAAATTTAGTACCTAATTGCCTTTTTCTATGTGATACGTGTAACCAGATTACAAAACAGTTATCGCATGAATGTCATGCTGATTTTTTCTATCAGTGTCTATTTTCCTTCATTAGAGTGTCTAACCAAAGTATTCGAACTTGTAGGTGTTTCGAATACCATTACTTACTGCTTTTCATCGATCGAAAATGATTATTCTGAAAAAAATTAGTTTTCCAAGCATATCTACGAGAAAATTTGACTATACAACTTTTCTTCGTTTTCATAACAATGTCATAAGAAATAGCATGTTTAGTAGTATTATTTTTACCTATAAGTTTTTTCAGCATGCTGCATAACTCACCATCACTGTTTATCTTTTCAATGTGATTCTTCTACCATCCGTTTCTGTGGTTCACGTTTATTTATGTACTCTTCAGTGTATTAACTTGATATTTTCTATTTGCAGCTAGATTACGAAGAAACGAACTGAAATTTTGAAGAAATTCCACAAATTTAATATCTTCTATGAAGAAATCCCCATGCTGGTTGTGTTTTCATCAAATACGTAATTCACAACAAATGGAATGAGAGACAATATATTTATATTAGTTTTTAACTACAAAATTGCAACGACATCGAACAAACACGGACTAAAAGAGAAGAATAAAATGATTAAAAATATCAACCTAATTTATTGAACGATATTTGAAAACTTGTGTGGACGAAAAACCCTCAGAATTGTTGGAATGATTTTTTAGTTCCAAGATTTAGCAGATAAATGTGTTATTACCACTTAGAGTGCAATAAAAATTTGATCGTAGTAGTTTTAAACTTGATTAGTTTTATGAACCTTGAATTTATATTGAGTAAACTTTATTGTAAATAAAAGAATGATGACCAAATCTAGTTGCGTTATTTAGTGTGGCATATTTCACTTCTTCACCATGAACAAAAATTTTCAACGTACCTATTGGTATTGGTAGGTGTGGATGGTGACGGATGCGCTGCGACCTTATTAGATCTATTGTACCCCATCTTCTTCTGCTTCTCGATGTGTTCTCGTTTTACAGCAGCCCCTCAAGCCTCAATACCTTCAGGAATTTGAGGATTTTAAGGGGGTCTATTCTTGGTTTTTCTTCTACAGTCAGCTGGCATGATCCCAGTGTGTTCAGTCTTTCATGGTGCACAGCATAGCACTCCATCAGTATATGGTCGGGTGTTTCTGAACGTTCCTTGCAGAATCTGCATGTGCTGTCCTCCTCAAAACCTAGCTTCCTTAGGTGTTCTTTGAGTCTGCAATGCCCTTTAAGAAATCCTGTGATTGTCTTTAGACTAGTTTTGCTGAGGTTAATCAGTGCCTTCGATCTTGCTCGGTTGAACTTGCCTAGGAGATCTTTGGCCTGTCTCAGCCCTGGAAGTCTTTGCCAGTATGTTGCTCTCATTGCTTCTTCAGCTTTATTGAGTTAAATTCTTCTTGGAAGTAAGATTTTCCAAGTCCGCAGAAAGGCTCTGGCCCGATTAGTGGCGTTTGGCGCACCTTTTCGTGCCAGGGTGTCTGCTTGTTCATTACCCTTCACTCCGATGTACCCCGGCACCCAGAGGAGGATCACTTTGTTGTTCCTGCCCAGATCGTTAAGTTTGTCTAGGCATTCACAGACCATCTTTGAGTTGATGTTATAAGAGCTCAACGCTTTGATGGCTGCTTGGCTATCGGAGAGGATCGCAATTTCCTTGTTCCGGTAGTTCCTGTGTGTTGAACTGAATGCACCTTTCTATGGCGTGAATTTCCGCTTGAAAAATACTGGGAAACTGGCCCATGGGTTCTGAGTATTTGGTACGAGGCCCAACGACTCCTGCTCCAGTTCCTTCGGGAGTTTTAGACCCGCCCGTATACCATATTATGGTATTCTTCTCCAGTGCTCGAATGGATTCTATGCTCCATTCCTTCTTGGTATTTAGTTCCGTTTGAAATAATTTCTCGAGACTAAATTTCCTGGTAATTTCGTCAGTTGGGAGGTCAGCAAGGTGTGCACTTCCGGTAATGGCTGAGTCCCTTGCACCGTATGCAGCACCTTTTAGTCCGACTTTAGCCAACCTGAGGTTTGCACCCTAAGCAGTTCTCCTCACCATGACGTGGAGAGGAGTCAGGTCCAGAATGACCTCTATTGCTGCTATGGAGTCGATCTCATTGCTCCTGTTATACAAAGACATGCTAGTCTTTACACTTTCTCCAAGGTTTTCTTTGTTGTGGTGAGTTCGGTTCTGCCGTGCCACACTACTGCTCCGTAGGTGATCATAGGTCTCACTATCATGGTGTACATCCATCCCATCGACGTACCTAAGTTGAACTTGTGAACAGCAAAGCTTCATCACTAAGGTAGTATTTTCCCCTCATTTTTGTTCTTTTTCATATACAACCCCAACAACATTTGTCAATTTGAATAAACGAAACCTGAAATCCCACACAAAAAAACCTAAAATCTCTGCATTGAAATGGCGGAGGTTTAAACAAAAAGTTGAAAACACCAAGAAGCACTTTCCTTACATCAATCTACGAAATAAATTTCAACCCTCTATATCAATCAAAGTGCTGTGGATGTGCAAAACCTCAAAATCCACGAAAAATTGAAATCTCTACATATAAATGAGGGCAGTTTGGGAAAACAATTTGTACCACCAAAAGGAACTTCCTTTACGTCAGCTCCATCATGCTACCCAAATTAGACTGAGGTTGGTGGTACAAAAATCTTTAGAAAACCTTCTTTCGCTCAAAAAAGACCTAGAAGGTTGATTTTCCGATATGTTCATAATAATTTCCGCTTATGCACCTCCCCGCCACTCTCTTACCTAAAGTTTGAAAATTCCAAGATTTTGATTGAATTCACACAAATTTTGATAGTTTCGTTCTGCTTTGAAACCAACTCCAGATACCACATTTCAGCTCATTTAGGCCCGGTTTTTCAATGCTCGGTTGAAGTGATTTAGCTTTCGGCTAATCGATAACCTTTAGGTAAACCGTTTTTCCACCTCTCATCTTGCGCTAACCTACTGCTATTCTATCGGGTAGAGTAACTATCACCTGAAAGTGTTTGTCAAATGGCTAACTGTAAGCTATCTTGCAGACGCATGCGCTCCGTAGGTTAACTACCCCGAACGGCCCGAACAGTCGAGTTTGTTCAACTGCTTTGTAACCAGTAACCTCATTTTCTATTTTGTTTTTTCTACGAAAGATGGAAGCATTTGATTTTTTAAGTGATGATGATGAAGAATAAATTAATAGACTTCATTGATTACCAAAGAAGGCCATACGTGGTCAGAGAAAGAAGTAATCCATTTGACTATTTTGATGAATTGGATTTTTTAACAAGATTTAGGTTATAAAAGAAACTGTTCTGAATATATTAGAACAAATTGAACAACAGATAGAGACCATAACAGATAGGTAAATTATTTCAAGGTCCAAAAATCTTTTTCCAAGTTTCTATTTTTTCCCTCCAAGTAGTAGAATCTGTTTTTTTTACTCAATTATTGCTTTGAAACCATTAGCAATTTTTAACAGCAACGATCCAATGCTTTTGTTTCACCCATTTTATTATAAAACGACCAATCAGAAGTGCTCCCTGAAACATCAGTACTACCAACGTTAACAAATATATCGCTAGCTGACGGTTTGCTAGCCTAAAGTTAAACATTCGAAGGAGAAACGCAATAATTCTTAGTTGGAACTTTAGCTGATGGTTAAGCTTAACCTATAGTCAGCTAACTGTGAGTTTTAACCGAGCATTGAAAAACCGGGCCTTAGTGTGATGGGGTCCAATATGTACCGGGAAAAAAACAAAATATGTATATTTATGTATACATATCATATAAATAAAGTTTTGTGTATATATATATATATATATATATATATCAGGGGCGGCTAGTCAAAGGAGGCTAAGCCTCCTCAATAATATTCCGTGTATCACTACTATATTATATTGAATAGTCAGCATTCAGCATATTCATATTAATCAAAATCATATTATTTTATGCACCCAACTTCCTTTCAACCTACATTATATAATATAATTTATTAATTAAGATAGAAGGTATTTACATTTACTGCATTTCATTCATTTCAAGATTTGTGGCAACGCTGCGGATTCTTACAGCACAAGTTTTCAGATGTAATTTACTCACGAAATCGGCTCAAGTTTCTTTTGGAAAAAATTTCAGAATTTCGTGCAAAAGTTTATTTTAAAAAACTATTTTCTGTATTTCAAACTACTGATGATACGACTCAATTTAGCCCAAAACGAAAGAAATTCAGTTACGCAGATATGGAGCTTCACTATAAGCAAATATTTTATGAAATTTTGGATACTATTAGGGGTCAAATAGAAATAAGGTTCTCTGATTTGAAAGAACTGCATTTCTTCGACTTACTCAATAAAAAATTGTTAACCGGATTTTCGACTAATTTTCCAGATAACCTTTTGGAAAATTTATGTCAAAAATACACTTTTTTTGATAAGGTGGCCATAAAAAGTGAACTGTGTGTTGTTTATAATGACAATGAAATTTTGAGGCAAAATGAAAATCATGTGAGGACTATTAAATACCTTTTTGATAATGATTTGAATCAAGATTTACCACAAAGTTTATAAACTCTTATGTCTAATTGTTTCTATCCCGGTGACATCGGCTTCCGTAGAGCGCTCGTTTTCCACTCTTAAGAGAATTAAAACTTATTTACGAAATTCAATGAGCCAGGATCGTTTGAAAAATATTAGTTTGTTGTCTATTGAAAAGGAATTGGTAAAACTTTTGGCGAAAGACAAAAAATTCGATGAGGATATTATAGATCATTTTGCTAACGTTAAAGATCGCAGAATCCCGCTAATCTTCAAAAATATATAATAACTTTTTATTTGCTCTCACCAGCTGTTAACAAATTCGTTAAGTAGGTAGGTAGGTACCTATTTTGTGAAAGAAAAAAAATTTTGATGAATAGATGAATTGATTAATTGGCTGAGAAGAGTTTTTGTGAATATTGTAAATAGGAGTTGTAGGTCTCAAGGTAGACACTCGAAAGTGAAAATAAATTAATAGCTTAGGGTGCTTGTTTTATTTGATTTTCTTTAAATTATAAGGCGGTTGACCTTGAAATCCTAAAAATTTTCGCCTATGGTATATTTTTTAACACCTCTTGTAGCCTCCTCCAACCAAAACCTCACGAGCCGCCAGTGATATATATATATATATATATATATATATATATATATATATATATATATATATATATATATATATATATATATATATATATATATATATATATTATATAATATATATATATATATATATATATATATATATATATATTATATTTTCAGGCAAAATACGACTAATATAACAGCTTTTGATACAATTGTATAAAATAAACCGTGTTCGGTACCACCTTTTGGCCCACGATTTTTATTTGCGAGCTTACATTCGTGTAGTGGAATTTCGGGGGTTCTTCTTCTGCTGAATGAACAAATGAGACACAAAAAATACGTT
The DNA here is from genome assembly GCA_030704885.1 of Cynegetis impunctata. Classification (NCBI taxonomy): domain Eukaryota; kingdom Metazoa; phylum Arthropoda; class Insecta; order Coleoptera; family Coccinellidae; genus Cynegetis; species Cynegetis impunctata. The sequence goes on from JARQZK010001591.1 coordinate 103,059, forward strand.
GTGCTCTTCCGGTCTAAGAGCATAAATATGTGAAATCATTATCCTCAAAATTTAGAAATCTAACTCTTCGCCAAATTGTAAATTAGGTCCAGATCCAGTCACGTCTTTTGTAAATATACGTGTGTGTAGAGTGCGCGTTTTTCCTATTTGAAATTATTAATAATCCAAGTAACGTCAATTTACATTAGTACATTCAGTTTTTTGAATGGTTTTAAAAACAGCTGTTCCTTGTTAATTGAAAAATTTCTCATAAATCCAATATATTCAAAGATTTAAAACTTGATACATTAACTCCTTGTTTGTTATAATATCTTCGAGAACTAAGCATCACATTTTCAATTTTTTTCGTTATCAATCCATAAAGCTATTCAGAAAGTACAGTCATCTACTTTGTAAATAAATATCGCAAAAAAACGGATGCCGAGCCTAATATTATGAAATATCAACTAGAATCTATAAAACCTAGGATTAAGTTTATCTACGATAATAGAAATAACTACCAGTCATTTTGATAAAACTTAAATCCTGTTCAAATATGTTATTTTCTTGGATTAATTTCAAAATTATAACCTATTAGCTATTTGTAGCAAATAAGTAATTCATTGAAATAATAATTACTTTTACAAATGATATATTTACAGAATATTACCAAATTAGGAAAGCGAACTATTGTTTCCAGGAAAAAAGTATGACAGCAACGCTGATGTTAAGCATACCCATGAAGTACATTCATGCAAATTTTCAGTCTTCTAGCTTAACCCTCTCTACTTCTCTAAAAAGATCTCTCTTATTAAAAAATTACTCTACCTGTTTAATATATAATGTATTATTACGTTAATTTTCTAAAAAATAAGACCACACATAAATAAAACCGTTTAATAATAGAGTTAGATCTTTTCCACTTAATAGATAATGTTAAAGAAGAGAACAAAAACAAGCATTATCTGCATGTGTGTACAATATACTATCTAAACGAATAACCTACATCCTACATAATATACTCACAAATATTGTTCAGATTTTGGCGTGAATTAAATCAGATCACTTTTCATTCTTCCGTTAGCACCTTTTATACTATTCATCTTTATTAAGTTAATCATAATTTTTACACCACAGCAGCAACCATACTGTTATATGTGTCCAAGATTTCATATATATATATATATATATATATATATATATATATATATATATATATATATATATATATATATATATATATATATATATATATATATATATATATATATATATATATATATATATATATATATATATATTCATTCGAATTGTTGTTGCCTGTGAACTATTTCTAATCTTTTGATAATTATTAGCAATAACAGGCTTGTTGAATCTCAAATAAAATCGAGTTTTTTGAGATTCATCAAGCCTGTTATTGCTAATAATTATTAAAAGTTTATATATATATTTATATATATATATATATATATATATATATATATTTTTATATATATATATATATATATATATATATATATATATATATATATATATATATATATATATATATATATATATATATATATATATTTTATATATATATATATATATATATATATATATATATTTATATATATATATATATATATATATAAACATATTTATATATATATATATATATAATCTCTTGATAATTATTAGCAATAACAGGCTTGTTGAATCTCAAAAAACTCGATTTTATTAAAAAGTTGACGTTTCGCCACGACATTCGCGGCTTTATCACAACTTTTGAAAAAATTGAAATTTCTTTGACATTTATTGATTTGAAAAAAATTTGAATAGAAAAAGACTACTATGTTTCACTAAAATTTTTCGGCTGTGGCCGTTCTTTGTTATTTATTACGTGCTATTCAGTCCAATATTAACATTTAAATCTGTTATTATTAGATGGTAAGGGAAACCACAGAAACCTTTACCCACGTAATGTTCGAAATAGGTTCAAATTATTTTGATTTTGAAGAGTCAAAGAATAGGGTACTATTTATCTTTTTTTCAAAAATTTCTCATTGCGGCTGTGGCCATCTTCAGTTATTAATTACGTGCTATTTAGCACGTAATAAATAACAAAGAACGGCCACAGCCGAAAAATTTTAGTGAAACATAGTAGTCTTTTTCTATTCAAATTTTTTCAAATCAATAAATGTCAAAGAAATATCAATTTTTTCAAGTTTTGATAAAGCCACGAATGTCGTGGCGAAACGTCAACTTTTTAATAAAATCGAGTTTTTTAAGATTCAACAAGCCTGCTATTGCTAATAATTATCAAGAGATTAGAAATAGTTCACAGGCAACAACAATTCGAATAAATAATTATATATTATATATATATATATATATATATATATATATATATATATATATATATATATATATATATATATATATATATATATATATATGAAAAACTTGGTTCACAGAATGAACCGCGTGAAAGATTTTTTCAAATCTTTCACGCGGTTCATTCCGTGAACCAAGTTTTTCAAATACTTCCGACCGCGGAAATCTTTCTGAACATATATATATATATATATATATATATATATATATATATATATATATATATATATATATATATATATATATATATATATGTATATGTATATAATTCATTTCACTTTAATGCAGAGTTGAAACTGTAGTAAATTATCATGTTTTTAAAACTGAATCTAAGTATTCAGAATACAAAAGTATTCAAATGATAGATAATTGGACATATAATCTTGACTTAATTAACAGCAAGAAATGGATAAAAAATTTCTGAATGTAATGTTAACAATTCTTACAAAATAAAACCCAGAGACCATAAATCCAATATCTGCACAAGAAGAAGAATTAACAATACTATATAAAACTGCCTTTATAGTATTCTGTTCTAAATGCAGTTGAACTTAAATTCTTTGTTTTTGAGGCATTTCTTCATGCACATATTATAATTACTCAATTCTAGAAATATGGAATATTTTGAAAAGTGTATATGCACTATATCAACTTTAACTGATATGTTATGCTTCTGTTGTCAAAGTTGTACTGGGAAGTGTTGAGGTAGAAGTAGGGTCATAAGTTACATTAGGTGTGCTGATGTCTTTTGATCCAGAACGAAACCAGCCTGTAAGAGAAATTACTCAAAATAGTCACACATTGTGAATGGAACAACGAAAACATAGTTGTACTTCTAACTTGAAGCAAATGCTATGCATAGTTGCAAATATCGAATTAATGTTACAGTTGAGTAGATGATCAACAACAAATATTTGTTTAACTTCTAGAATGAGGTAGGTATGGGAAAAAATATAAATACAAGACAGGTTTAAGTAAACAATGAATTTTCAATATTTAATAGTAAATATCTATACAAAGAACTGCATACATTCATGGAAACATATTAACATTGTACCAATAGTTCATCAGAAAAAATATGCCTATATATAAAACACTCTTAGATTGCAGACAGCAATCCAAACAAACTGTATATGAATGCTATGGTATTTTACAATATATAAAAAATTGTTGAAAGAAATATTTGAAAATTCTTTGGTTTCTTAACAGCGTAAAATATAGAGTATGGACATTATCCTGTTACTGAAAATCTAGCAACATGAATAAAAGTTATTACACCCATGATAGCCAAATCTACTGGTAACTAATATTAGTAAAATCTAAAGAGTACATATATGTTGTTGCTGAAACTATTTCAAAGATAAAATTTTGGTCATTCTGGTTACCAATGGAAAGAAATATATAACTAAGGTGCCAGTCACTTTTTTATCTTGTCCCAATGTTAAATGCTTGAAGTTAACAAACCACAATAGAAACTACTAGAAATTCCGAATGACAAATACAACTGCTTGAAATTCAATCTATAATATATAGAAGTTTAATACCTCAACTGCATATTTCAAAGCTCAAAGTTCTTTAAAAAAAGCACCATGCTTTCATATAAACTATAAAATAAATATCAATCAAAACCACTCCACTATTAAATACCTCACCTACACCAAATATTTGATTCAAAATAGAAATAAACTACAATATTTTTTGAAGAGAACTCTGGAAGTATAGCTTATTGAATATGAACAGGTAGACTACTTATTATGAACTTCATAGTTTTTTTTAATATTTCCTACCAGACATTAATCCAGATGCACCAATTGCTATTTTTATCATGACTGCAGCCGATATTATGGATACTAGTCCAGCTGGCATGATTTTTCCAGAGTTATAGAACCTATATCCCATTAAACCAGTCAACACTGAAGCTGTAACTAACTGAGGGACATAATTTGGTGGCTCAATACTCTGTTGATATGCTCCATAAGTTAAGGCGCTTCCAAAAAAAAGGCCTGCTGCCATGGAAGGAATAGATCCTGAAATAAAATAATATTTGTGCGAGAAATTTCAGTGAGCATGAGAAAATTGAACTACATTTATCAGATTTAGAATTTGTATCGACCTACTCGATATAATTAACTTTCAATTAGTTTTCCTTAAGGAATTAGAATATCTACCTGCTTTAACATATCCTATTATTCCCCCTGCGGCGACTACCCCAGCATATACAAAACCAATAACATCAATAGTCATTTTATTCTTTTTCAGATAATACAAGCTGCACAGAAAGTTAAAACCAATGATTTTCTGACTTAAAGTTTTTGAGGTTGACAACTGGTAAATGATAAGCAATGTCAAGGTGTCATTTTATGAAGTGCGTTCGATAACTAATGGCAGGGTGAATTGTCATTATAACAAGGACATACGTGCTTACGATATTTGCAGTTCTGATAATAGTCTTGGATTTTGAAATATTTGTCGATTTTTTAAGTGAAGATATATATTCAATCGAAATTACGAATCACTACGTGTTTCTGGTGGAGTAAAATTCATTTGAATTACCATGATTATTATTATTTAAATTGTCGGAACGAAGAGCAGCTTAAAACTACTCTGTTCGTTCAGTGCTCGCTCGCTCAGTGTGAATTTTGAAACGATGTACATTTATGGGAAATCTGAATTATAAAAAACGAAAATAAATAAATCAACTGTGTATCCATGACGGTTATAAATGAGGAGCTCGCACGCAAAACCGGATATATCCACTTTTTAAACAAAATCATATTTTGCTGATTTCAAGATAGGGGTTATGAGATCTATCGATTCACGTATTCATTTGCAGTCAATAAAAGATATATCCCATTAAAATCGCTATGTAAAGTTTGCATTTTGGAGCAAAACCGGATACATCCAAATTTCGCAAGCAAATGCGGATGTATCCAGTTCGAACAAGTCTGAACGCATCAGCCCATCGCTTGCATTATTGACGATCTCAATTTAGTTCAGTAGAAGTTCTTTACTTGTGTTGATGACACGTCGTCGTGTGTCTTAAAGTTTCCAAATTATTTGGGCTGAAATTGTGTGATGGAGGAAGAACATATCAGTGTTAAAGAAGGAAATGATGGGAGTCAGAAAAGAAAAAACTAAAGAACAAAAGAGAAGCACATAAAAAACAAAATTAAGACAAAGGAACGCAACCATTTCTTATTTGTTACAGTCAAATAAAAAAACTGTCAGAGTTTGCAAAAAATTCTTCTTAGCTGTTTTTGGTGTTACTAAACAGAGGCTTGTAACAGTTGCAAAGGTTTCAGAGGAAGGAGGTGTCCCGAAGGAGAAAAGAGGAGGTGATAGGATATCGCATAAAACTTAATCGGAAAAAAAAAGTACGAGAGTTTATCGGCGACCTGCGAGGTAAGGAGAGCCACTATAATAGAAAAAAGTCCAAACGAATCTTCCTCTCCGCCACTCTTTCCATAGCAAAATTGCATAAAATATACAACAGAAGATGTGATCCACAAAATCGAGTCAGGTATGATATGTTTAGAAACATATTTTTGAATGATTTTAATATCGGCTTCTCATCCCCTGTCTCTGATGTTTGTTCCAAGTGCACAAGATTGAACGAGCAAATAAAATACACCAAAAATTTAGAAAAAAGGAATGGACTTATTATGGAGTTCCGCAAGTAAAATCTGAAAACAATATCCACCTAAACAGGTTACCAGAAGGTAATAGTATACATGATAAAAAGAAAAAAAGTTTGAATCACTTGATGAAGCAGCATTTTGGAACAGAATGGCAAAACAGGGAAGACCTTTCGTGGTACAAAAATTTGTTAGCAAATAATATTGAAGAAGAAAAGGAAGATATTTCAGACAAAAAAGAACCCGAAATAGATGAAAACGAACAGTGTGACTGCCTGCATGAAGAAACTGCAATACACATTTAATAAATTATTTTGTTCATTTTGTACCTACACTACAATTTTCAATAGATTTGTTAATTTCGAAAAAAATAAAATACTTTTTTTTAAAATTATGACTATTTTTTAAATGAAAATTGATTGAATGAGTTGATTAAACCACTAAAACTGAAAATGTTTCTTCAATTTAGCACTTTTCAAAAATATAAATATGGCGGGTGTTTTTTATCTCTCCTGAAAAATTTGTGAAAATGGATATATCCGCATTTGCATGCGAGCTCCTCAAATGTGCCTCTGCGTTTTACTGTGGAATTTCTTTTTCAACATTCCAGTGATGAAGACAATGAGGAAACTAATGATTTAAGTAAAATATGGGGGTTTGCGGAAGAAACTGTACCAAATTTTACAGACTAATAGTTCCAATCGCAGTTTAGGATGACCCCCACAAAATTTGAAAGTTCATTTAGCAGACTCAGACTAATTGATCACAAAAGAAGTGCTGGAAAAGTGATGACATTTTGGTATTTGGCAATTATTATCTATTAGTGTTAAGTTATTATTGTTATCTGTTAAATGAAAATTGACTTGTCCAATACAGTGTAAATTGTCTTTGTGGACGAATAAATATTATTATTATTATTATTATTATTATTGAAAGCTTTCGGTAAATTTTCATCATAATGGTTAGCAGAATGTGTTTTTCTGTTACAGTGGTGTAGCTGATCGCTTTGGAATCATTCGATCTACAGCTTGGAAATGTTTTTATAAAATTTGTAAAAACTTCCTGTTGTTAAATGATATATTCAAAACTATAGCTCTTCCCAGTATTCTTTCCGTTGAGTTCCACTTCTTCAGTGGTCCCAGCATCGGTAGGTATGCACATTCAAAAAATGTTCTTGAATTTCTTTAAGTGGCCATTCACCACACATAATCCACATAACCCTTCTTCAGAATTTATTTAGAAAAAAGTTAATTCTTATCTGAAATTTGAGTTCATGTTTCTTCTTCCCTCCTCAACAAGAGAGATATTATATAACAAAAATATATATAGGCTCTTGCACCGTATATTTTAAACTAAGTTTAATGATAAACCGAGTTTAATTTGATATTTTCGCTTGTCAAATGTCAAATTAAACTCCGTTTATCATTAAACTTTGTTTAATAATATACGGTGCAACTGTCATGATAAGTTCTCCTACTCAACTGACGGAAAAATCAGTGCGAGCACTGAGGGCAACCATAGAAATCTTAATATATATGTATATATAGTTTATATCTATACACCTCCTTGAACGAACGCATCCTTTATCTATGTATACACCGGACGAAAACGAATGCGTCGGTTCACGATTTGGTCCTCAAAAACTACACAATGAGGTTATACGGGGCGCGCACCGAGGGGTGCGCTCTAGAGAAAACTAATTCTTATCCATGTCAAGTACTACGAAACTGCGTCGCATTCAAATAAAAATTGTGATAAAAAACAAAGTGAATTGTTTCTCATTTATTGTTAAAATGATTTACCTATCACAAAGTAATGGACAAATCAATCTAATATTTAACATTGATAATTTTTGAGGTGGTCTGGTTTTCTCCAAAAAATCTTAGGAGTGGAATGTAGCGCTCTTTTATGGATATCCATCCCTACTACTCATATCTGCATTATCTTCTACTGCTGGGTAAAATAGTATGTAGCGGACAAACACTTTTGTTTGACAGTGACAGGGGATATATGATTGATTAACAGATTAACCTTTAAAATATCAAAAAGTGAATTATGCAATCATTTTATTTTGTATAAATTGGCGATAATAAAGAAGGTTATATCCTCAGTAACAGTCGTCATTAACGCTCTACAAAATTGAATATCAAATTAACTACTAAGAGAAAAATATGGCTCTCAGCACTAATCATCTCCTTCAAGTAAACAACATAATTATAAACACGGGAAATATTTTATCTTTGAATGATATTACTAAAAAGTCGGTACAAAATCCATCAGAAGAGGTGAGTTGAATCATATTTCTCCCCCATATATAATCTGTGTAAGTATACCATAATCTGATGTTTTCTTGTATTTGTTTCAGCTCATTGAAGCACTAAATATTACTATAAAAGACTATCAAAATGGTCAACCTCCTTCTCAACCTGGTCAGCCACTTATAGTCAGTCGAGCAAATGATGATTCTTTTACTAAAATATCAGAACATGATAATTCGGATCTTAAATTTGGTTTCAAAATATTTCTCACAAATGGGGACCCTGATTTACTCATTGATTCGGTTGAAAAAGGTGAAAAGTAATTCCATAATTTATCATATGTACCTATTATATTTATCTTCCTATTGTAAATGACAAATATGCTTTCAGCTTTAATTACTTTAAATGTAACTTCTGTGAACAATGTGATAATAGCATTTGATGAGAAAAAATCTGATGTGTCGGAAATTAAATCGATATGGACTGCTCTGGAGGCTTATGTTTTACAACATAAAATAAACAAGATTGGTATAGCGGATCTGGAAGAAGACACCTTTAGAGCATTGTATGAATGGTCATCAGTCAAACCAAGTATTATACAGATAAATTTATCTACTTGTTGTGTTGTGCCCCCAACTTTGCAGTCTTTCTGTAAGGAACATGATATTCAGCTACTTACTCACAGTGATCCTACAGGTAAGTACTTATAATTCTAGTGAACAAATAGGTTATTCTATAAATTAAATCTAGGAATTCTCAAAATTTTAGAATCGATAATTTTGTTTTTATAATTGAAATTTTTCACTAAGCTGTCAAAAGCATTTATTTGTCAAAAGCATTCGATTGGACATGATTACTGTATATTTGAAAAAAGTCAATTACTTTTTCTTTGTTTGATTGGCAACTTTATCCATCAGGAATAAAAGTTAAATTTTAATTGACTATAGAGAGGATTTCGATAACTTTTTTTTTGAATATAAGTAGCCATCATAATTTTAACATTCAGAAAATTATGATGTAATTGTGCTCCAGAAAAAAGTTAAGTACTTACCACAAAATAGTTATATAGTGCATTTTTCTAATTCTCCGACTCCATAACATTTTTGGCAGAAACAGTTCTAAATCTTAAATTTGATACACATTTTAAATTTACATTTTATCGGATAAATTGAATCTATTTTTAAATGAAATATACACATTTGAGAAATGTTATATTTGCATTATATGAGTATTTATATTATATATAGTCATTTCTATAGCTAAGATTCAGGAATGTATGTAAAAAATTTCAGTATAGTTGTAGTAATTATTTGGCTTGTAAATAGATCCTAATAAATAATATCGTTAGTTGATTTTATAAAATTGCATTCTCATTTTATAAGGAATAAATAGATGATTAGTTATAACATTGATATCTATATTGGTTACTACTAGGTAAGTATCTGGAAATAATATTATTGATATTCTGTTTTCTTACAGATATTTTGCCTAAAGCTTCTCTAGATGTATTAATCGGAAAAGAATATTTCCTGAAATGGGTAGTTAGGTTTCTAGTTCACATAAAATGTAGAGGGGTCCTCACAACAAAAGGATATCTTTTGAGTCTTGCTAAGTAATTAACGTATAGACTCTTGAAGGGCATTTATTTTTATAGCCAGTAGCATCAATAGAAAACAATTTTAAATTTCTACGATTCATTTACTTATTTAGATGTTGAATGTTTTAGAGGCGATTGTTAAACTTTTATCAAATTATTATGTTTTTATCTTCAAATGTTGTAATTTTTACATAATAAACAATTATTAGTTTTATTAAAAAGTTTAATATTGTACTATTGATTCGAGAGCTGTTTATAACTTATATGAAATCAGATGGATTTTAAATGCATTTATTTTTTTATATAGTGAAATTATTGATTGATTGTCACCATATTTTTGTAAAATGTTCCTGATTGGTTATTTAATATCCAATACCTTATTACTTAATTCAATTTATTTTCTCTCCAGTTTATGTTAATATACACTTTTATTTAAACCGTGTTTCATTTCTCTGATAATGTATCAAAGTGAATAGGGATTGTTTTCAGTTGATGTCATCATACAAAATAGAAAGCAGGTGGTGCTACTATTGATTTTGTCAATGTCAATTATAAAACTGCTTATTCATCATGTTATGACATATATTTCTATGACTGGAGGTTATCAGACTGTTATCTGCATTATACTTACTTGTTGACACAATTTTATTAGATAATTCCTATTTTTGTTATTGGTTCAATTAGGTTTTGAGATCAATTTTATAGTAATTTTATGAATCTTTCCAATTATTATGGGTCATTTAGTTTTAATATACCATCAAATCTATGTTTGTTATTTTGAGTTATAATTATTTAAAGCTTGATAATCACTTTTTTATATTCTGTAGTTATAAGATAACTAACAGAGTACACAATATTTTACTAAACAAAAATATAAGTTTTAAAAAATAAATGTTAATGGAAGACACAACTATATAGCTATCAAAATAAATATTTTACATTTTTTAAACTTTTTTTCAGTAAAGAATTTTGTGTAGGCAAAAAAATTAGTTTTGTATTATTAACTCATCTGAAAATCCAAAACTTTCAAACAGAAAAGGCATAACGCGAAAAAAATTGTGCAGTCATATTTTTTTTGGATTTGGCTATTTGATAAGAAATTTTTAATCTTCAGTTTGACCTTGTTACAATTTAGTATAATTTTTTAGAATATAACACTTTTCAACGAAATAGGAGCATTTTTATCAGGTATGTATAGAATTATATCTAGATGTATTATTTTTACATTTAAGTTGTGAAGAACCATAAATTACTTTTTAATAAAACACTTAGTCTCTGAAAAACATCAGTATGTATCATATGTTGCATATATTTCAAGTCATCTATAGGATCTTGCACCCTATATTATTAAACTAAGTTTAATGATAAACCGAGTTTAATTTGATATTTTCGCTTGTCAAATGTCAAATTAAACTCGGTTTATCATTAAACTTAGTTTAATAATATACGGTGCAAAAGGCTACTAGTATTCATACTTTAGACATCTTGAGTGACAAACTTCAGAAAAATTTAGTATAATGTATATTCTTTTGAAATAAAAGCAGTGGCGTAGAAGCGCAACCACGGAATGCAGAAAAGATTTCACTGTGTTCAGCAGAAATTGAATTTTTGAATTAAATATAGCTAAGCTTTGTCTTACTGTTTTCACTAATGGGAGATGTAGGTACCTAAGTAGGTATAAGTAGATAATATTAAAAACATCGAAAAAATTAACGTTAAATATAAAGGAGAAAATAACAAAACTAGAAATCTGCTGTAAGTGGAAGTTGTTAGGTGTCGTATTTAACTAATAGAGGCAATTTCTTCCAAATGACGCATTGAGATAACAAAAATCTTTAAAGATAAGAGTAAAGTTAGTACTTTTTTTGGATTTGGGGAATATTTATATCGGTCTCTAATTACGTTGTTTTTCTGTGTATATAATAAGGAATAGAAAGATAATTTTCATCTTGTCTTGTTTATGTGATCCATACTAGCATCTTTTTTCGGTGTCAATTAATATATGGAACACTTTTTAAAAAAATCACAATTCCTTTGCGTTTTCATGTTTTAAGAGATAGATTTCAGTGAGCATGAGAAAATTAAACATTTATGAGATTTCAAATTTGTATTGACCTACTCGATATAATATTGTTTAGAAAATTCACTCGTTTTGAAACTGGACTAACATGTTTTTTGTTGTTGTTCATTTAAAAGTATTCTAAAATAGTTCATCTCAGTGATTTATGTTATACAGTATCTTGAAGAATTATTTACATTAATTATGTAGGTATTGAAATATTTATCTCAAATTATTTGACAAAAGTAATTTCATTTGTTATTGAATTTTAAACGACTAAAAATTTTATATGGAGGTTGCTTACTTACATTACATTATATATATATATATATATATATATATATATATATATATATATATATATATATATATATATATTAAAACAATTATTAAATTTCTAAAATATTCTCTTATGATATAGACAGGAATATTTGCTAAAAAGTGCAGTGAAATTATTTAAACTATTTAATTGTGATAAAGGGAAGATCACCTGATTTCACAGTGTTATCGTTATGTTTTATTTATCGTTATTCCTGTTTGTGTTACATTTCTTTTTTTAACCATTGATGATAAGGAATTTTATGAAATGATAAAAAGTAACTAATGAAACCTTAATGTGTATCTAAATGTTAATATCTGCATGATATCCTTTAACTAAAATGATTTGAGGTTTAAAGTACGAACACAAAAATTCTCATTAAGTTCAATTATTTCTGTTAATATAACTGTTTTTGAATGGAGAAGGTCTTCAATGTTCGAACATTAAGTATAACAAACCAGCTAAATTTCTATTTTTGTTGTTGTTAAGTTTCAGCAATACCCTTTATTTAAAACAATAGACTTTTAGTTGTGTTATTATATTTTCAAAATTGAACGAAAAATATTATCGGAGGAAGTTATTCTGACATTCTTCTTTTTTTACACTAATATTTGAAGATAATGTACGACCAATAAAATATTTTGAAAAAGTTACAGTCTGTATAGAAACGTCAAGTTTGTAACAAAATTTGTTTTCGAATTCTTAAATAATTTATGAACAATTGTAGAATAAAAGTTAACAAGCATGGCATTTTTTTGATTTATTATTAGTTGAGATTTATTTGGTGAAGAAGAGTAAAATGTTTCTAGGAACTTTATATTGAAATGTTACATATAAATCATAGAGTATCAGGCTTGTATTGTAAATAGACAATGTTGGCAATTATATTATGGTGATAATAGTCTCAAAAACATAAGAAATTAACACTAATTCTTTAAATTTCCTGGGAGAGGATTCGAGAATTCCCTTCACAAATGGGGGAATTTCATAACCTCAGACTCTTGACACGCTTTGCCTCCCTAGTTGAAAAGCTGAAATAACCTTCATAGCTATGATAATAAGTTTCAAATTTGAAAAATCACAATGAAGATGCTGAAATCATCAGGAATCACCTGTGGATTACTTCTTCTGTGGCACCTACCCCCTATATATTGGTTTTGCGGTACCTGACAAGCTATGGGTAGCATTTAATTATTAACTAAATTAATTTGCTTTTACAACGGTAGAGTGCAGTGTATGACTTGACTCTTATATAGGGTTGCCATCCGTCCGGGTTTCCCCGGATTTGTCCTAGTTTAGGCGGCGTCCGGGGGTCGTCCGGGCGGGGCTTTCAAAATATGTCCCGGTAAAACCCGGACAAATTTTGTGTCCGAGTGTGTGAAGCTTAAGTGTCAGTGACGGAGATGAGCTATTAAATGCAAACCAGTTGTGGCCGAATTTTTTCGAAACAACTGCTCAAAATTGCATAGTAATATTTTTGTATACCAGCTCACATTGTGAATGTAGAGTGAGTTTTTTCGCTAGGGTCGCAGAAATGGAGGAAGGAGAGAAACTTGCTATATACACATACGCTTTCTTCTCTGATCAAAATAAAGTCTAATTTTAAAAACTTGAGTTCCTCCGACTTTTACAAATTCATGATGAAAAATAAAGACATTTTGGGAAAAATTGGCAAGTCTGGGAAATTCCAAGTTAAGTTGAATTAGTAAAAAGAACTTGATTTCGTTAAAATTAAAACTTTTTACTTACTTTTGTTGATTTATAGTTAATAAATAATTTGGACTTTTGGGTACCTAACTTATCTAACCTAACTAGATGAACTATCCTATAATTTCCTATTACAATGTAGAATCTAGTCTATTTGATTTGTGATCTACCAGAAATTATCGTCATGAGTTGTTTTTTATTTGATGATAACAAAAAAAAAGAGAAAACTGTAAACTTTGTATAATAGAATTTTATTTGTTATTTGTTGCTCTGTTTATATGGAAAACAAGTGGATTAAAGTTTAAATAAATGAAAAAATTAAAATATAAACGATGTTTTATTTTATTGAAAAAAAAATTTTACGGGGTGTCCGGGGAAAAACAAAATTTCACAGAAATGTCCGGGGTTTTTAAAATTTTTGTCCGGCATCGGCAATTTAGGTGATGGCAACCCTACTCTTATACAACACAACAGTACCTAGTGTAAGTGCTAAAATTACATGTTCTTACGCTTTCGTTTTAGCATAAAAATATAAAACCGGCGGAATGCGAGTCTGACTCGCGCACGAAGGGTTCCGTACCATAGAGCCCCCCTTGAATTTTTATTTTATTTTAATTTTATTATTTATTATTAAAGTAAAAATACAATTGAGTATTTTGTAGATATTTTAAGTACTTACCTGTTGCCATTATTGATGATATCGAGCAAAAAGGGGCAAAAAATCGCGTTTGTTGTATGGGAGCCTCCCTTAAATACTTAGTTTATTTTGTTTTTAGTATTTTTTGTTTTAGCGGCAACATAAATACATAATTTGTTAAAATTCTACAACTGTCTAGCTATTGCGATTCTTGAGATACAGCCTGGTGACAGACAGAAGGACGGACAGACGGACGGACGGACGGACAGACAGCGTTAGTAATAGGAACCCTAAAAAGAATATTCTTCAGTCTGCGGCCTCTAGGACCTGGCTTATTGGGCATAATAGGTAATCAACAACTCACAGCAATTTCAGAAATCTGCTAACAATTTTTCCAATACCTTCAGTCTGAACCATATCAATCCAAGATTATTTATAACCTACACGGTTTTTCGAGAAACTGTATTGAAAGATTTATTAGGAATTAATAATATTTTCAAACATATTATTGAGAACACGAGTTCTTACTTTAATTTAAATATATAATTTTTTTCATTAGGTTATTGAATTTCCTTCTTAACAGTTTATAGAAGTTGAAGATTTTCTATGAATATTTTCAGACTGTAGCATTACCTAATATGTGTAAAAGTTAATAATTTTTATTTTATGCAGGATTTAATGATCATTGAAATTCACTTAGGTACCTACATTTTATTCTTATATCACGATTTTGAAGAATTTGGATTGGCTTTCATGAAAGGTTTTATTTTGCTGAATTGGAAGCTTAAGACAAACATATGATTTCAAGGTACACGGTCATTACTGAAATTGTAATTGTAATAATTTGATTCAGAATAAAGCGTTTTTTATTCTAAATAATCTATTTTATTGTTTTCATTTATTTTTGAATGAAAACTTACTGACATCCTGATAATGAACAGAGGGTTGTTAGAAGAGTTAGTTTTAATTTATAGATGAAATTATCACATTAGCAAATTAGTCAGTGGTGATCAGTGTTGCCACATACCAAAGTGAGAATTATAGTACAGCGTTGCTAGAATTATCGGTATTTCTTCAAATTATGTAACAAAATTTTTTTCCAAAATAAATAGTTAAATACATACATTCTGAAAAAAGTTAATTTAATTCATGAAGAAAAATTCCCTAGTACATGTCCAAAAAAAATTACATTAACAGAAGCGAAACTTATTCTAGCCATCTCGCCTGACATCTTGAAACACTATGAAAATGTATGCACGTGCATGGCTCTTAAGAACTAAACGGGGGCCTTGGTAGCCCAGTGGAAGGGTGTATCGCTTGTAAACCGAGGATTGTGGGTTCGAGTCCCACGTTGCTCTTGGGTGTTGTGTCCAATGAAATTTAGGTTCTAAATATGATTAACTGTTGGATAATGACTCAGTTTCAAGCCCATTGGCCGTTCGGAATCGGCGTAAAATTGTAGGTTCCTTGAGTTAAAAAAAGAATTAAATGAAACAGCTTTTAGCATAGCAAGAAAGCAAGATTCACTACAGATGGAAATAAAAGTTCAAACTTGAAGTATTTCGCCCTTTCTGGTAGACCTTTGTCGCGGTATTTTTCATAGTTATCTATATTATAGTCGTAATTCTCCGTACCCTATATTTTACCCAGTTGTTTGATGACTAATTAAGTAATAAAAAAAGATTCATTGCTGACCGTGAGTTAAAACAATTTCATAAAATTCATGGATTTGTGAAATTGGTCGCGAAAAATTTCTAGGTTAAAAATATAATACAATTATTGATGTTACAATTAATTTTTATCAAAATTTTGAGGATAAATTATGTTACAAATGGCACTTTGGTGGTGATTACATTTTTGGGCTAGAATATTTTCACGAAATTCCAATTTATAAGAAAAACAGTAATTTTGTGTGAGAGAATTTAATATTAATAAATGGTTAATACTATCAAAAGCAAGAATCTGTTAACAAAGAAGGTCACTTAGAATTATTTATATTTTGTATGAAAATTTGTTGATTCCTAACTCTTGTTGAGCAGTTAATTGACGTTATACTGATATAAACGTCGAGTTTCATAGTGTTTATTAAAAAACCAAAATATTGTGGGAATAAGATAAAATTTGTTGTTCAGTAAATATATAGTAGGTTGCTTTCTTAAAGTATGTTTAATATTTTCAACGGTGACATTTTAAACAACTCGAAAGAGAAGTACGACGTTTCTAGTAACAGCTAAACAAAAACAAAGAGAGCCGCACACACTTAACGTCCGCTCCTTCGCGACAAGGATCCCGATTAGGGAATTGCAAAAATCAGTTGACATAACTTAGTGTACGCCGAAAAGCGAGCGGTGCTTCTGCTACCGCAAACACACTGTCCACCGGTACAGTCAATTCAAGAGCAGTTGAGCATTTCCATATCAGAGCCTGCTATGCAAATCCACAATCAAAGATGCCGGTTTCCGCGCGTTACCATGGTTACCCCGACAATTGTTTATATCCCTCGTTTGTAACGAGCTGCCTGGTTTTTTTGTCTCCGATGCGTTTTCGTCTCTGGATTTTTGCTTGTAGCCACTGAGTTATGGACGTCGAACCAAGCTGAAGTTGGCTACCGCTCAGAGGAAGTGATTTAGGTAACAGCGGTCGACTGTCAGTTTTTCCTAGCATTATTTAATGAGTTCAGGTCACAGGCGGCCCTTCCGAAGATTTAGTGGTCACGATTTCTGTGGTCGGCGATATTATCAAAGCCAACTGAAATCGAACGGCAATTAAATGATGTCTTTTATGCGAGGACGAAATTTCCGTAGAACAAATTTGCCAGGGATTGTTTTGGAGAGAAGTTGATAAGGGCTCAAGTCTGGGACATGCCGGATGATTCCGGGAAAGGCTAATTTAATCTTCTGTTGGAATAAACGACGTGAAACATCGCATCTAAACTCTAATGCTCATAGAATGAAAGATTGAAAAGTACCTAAATGAACCTAATAATTGGATAATTTCATTACTTATATTAATTCCATACACCCCCATATTAAATTTTCTCAAGAAACTGAAATGAATAATTCTATTAATTACTTAGATTTAACTATTACCAGAAAAAGCAACAAACACGAATTTTCGATTTTTCATAAACCATCTCATACAGATATTAAAATTCATAACACATCACTACACCCAATTTCACATAAATTAGCCGCTTATCATTGATTCATAGGCTTTTCAAAATTCCGTTGTCCGAAGGTAATTTTGAAAGGAATTGCATACAATTAAACGAATTGCAGTAAATGGTTATTCACCCAATATGATTGACATCCTAATTCAGAGGAAAAAATACAAAACGGCAATTTTAGAAGTTTACCCACTTATATCCGAGAAAAGTACAGTATTTAACAGTTTAACATACTTGGGAAAACCATCCAAAAACCTGAAATTATTTCTTCATAAACTAAATTTCAAAGTTTTATATAAAACCAACAATAGCATTGGAAAATTGATTAAAAACAACAAATCAAAAATTCATAGAAACGAACGTACTGGTGTTAATAGACTAAACTGTAACGATTGTGAAAAATTCTATATAGGACGTACAATTAGAAATTTCAAAACTCGAATACACGAACACCAACGTAGCTATATTAAGCAGAAAACTGACTCTAATTATGCGTGCCATCTTATTCAAGAAAGCCATACCTTTAATCACAATTATAAAATATTACGGTTAGAAAATAGTTTCCACAAAACTAACTGTTGGGAATCCTTATACATCAATAAAAATGAAAATTCGGGAAATCTAGTTAACGATCAAATTTAAGTAAACCCTTCTCCTCTACTTAATCTGTTCAATGTACCTACCAATAACTCTGAATGAATAGCTTATTGCTATTTAGTTCCTCTAGGAACACCTCTGCTATGTTAAATTTTTTGTATACATAGATTGGTTTGTAATACCATAATTTAGTACGAGATGAAGTCAATGTTATGACGAAACGCCTTTACTCAATAGAATCTTTTTTCAACCTGTGAAAAGTTTTTTATTTCTCTATAAAGTTATAAATATTAGTCATGGACGAAATCAGTCTTATCGTTCTTAAGTTCAATTGATGAATAAGTCAAATAAACCAATGAAATACACTTTTGAAGGGATGCCATAATTTTATTGAATAAAGTACAATCTTCCATTTGAACTTTGCACCGAATATATCTGATTTTTATTAAGATTGTCTGGAAGTAAAATCTCAAATTTCAAATATGTGTGAGCAGCATTGAGCAGATTAACATTTTATATTACCCATATCCTGCACATCAATTCTAACTAATTGAACTTATATAAATTTGAAATATCATCATTAAAGGTTATTGAAGTAACGGACGAAACTTCGGTAGTTGATAACATAATCAATTTCTTTTGGAATCAGGACAATTATTTCGAAGTTTACCTAGCTATATTTTCCTGAAAGTTAATGAATAGATATTGAAAAAATATTTTTAAACGCTTCAAAGATATTTAAAATACGTTGAAAGGATATTTAATTACGATAGTCTGAATATTCAAGGAATATCTATTTATATTTATTGCATATTATCAAACAGAAATGATATGAATAGTTCAGAATAATTTTATTTATAACATCTACACGGAAACCGCAATCATCACAACATTGTTCCGCAACTATTATAGAGTAGGTAAGTACTTATCCAAAGCTCAGAAAAATGTGTAAATTGAATGGAGGGAATCAATATTATTATTGTGATTAGTATTATTCTTTTTAAAGTTTACTTTCTTGGTTTTGCCTAAAACCGGTCTCAATCCCGAGGGGGAAGAAATTCATTTGAATCCATCGCTTTCAATAATCGACCTATTTGGCATATCTGCAGAAGAGGGACCTTCTGGTGGATTTTAAAAATTCTTTTGGGGATCTCAGCACCTCTAAGATTTTGTAGGAATTTCGTTGTGGCAATTACTTCATCATTAGTATTATTATTATTAGGTTAGACCGGGTACGATTGTAACAATTTTTCTCAAATCGGTCACGGCCTGCCATTATGACCAAAAAGAATTATTAATATATTTGAAAGGAAAGCCTGGTTATCCGTCCTCAAATTGATGACACATTCAGACGAATATTTAAAACAGATTGTCCGAAAGTAGTCATTTTATTGAGTGTCTACGACTGTTACAGTCGACCGCATACCAGTGATAGGGACAGTAGTAACACTCGACAATAATATACAATTCAAGCATTAAAATCAGCTTTATTGATGAAAAGACAATGAAATATACCTTTGACTTATAACAGTTTGGCCTATTTTTATCAGTATTTAGATAGATTTTTAAAACTGAAGTAATCAATAAAAATAATGTTTCGTTTTATAGGCATGTTTACTCTGAATAGGCAGGTACACAATCAAACTCACTAACCAAAAAATCTCTTATCCTTAGATACATAGTTGAAGCCGTATTTTTCTGCAAAGCCTCTAGTTTGACTTAATCAAAAACGTTATTGTATACAATGTGTCGCTTCCACTTTTCGAAGTCTTTCTAATATGTTTGTATTCCAAAAATAATATAAAACTAATATTACAACCGTCCCCGTGAAAATTGTTACAACCGTCCCCACGAAAATCTTTACCACCGTCCCCACGGAAATCTTCAGATCTGTACCCACCCCTCCACATTGACAATAAAACGGTCACAAGCCAAGTTATTTTCGCAAAACAAAAAAACGAGCTAACTTATTATAATCTCTAAAATGCAATAAATACGTATGCAAACGCTAAAGTAAGATAATTTTATTACCACTGTATCCAAGTTTCATTTTTTTTAGCGTCTCCTAATCTTCATTCAACCTTTGTGATACATCGAATGTAAGACTGAAAAATTTTCGAATAGCATCTCGACCTGCTTCACACTCAGTACGCGATCCTCTTCTCGATGATTCTTACTAAGACCAGACCAATTTTTACAGGCTTTACGTTAGCTCCTTCTCTAGGCAGAGGAATCTTTCAACTTCGTTTATTTTAAAAATTGGCACACGTAATAAGGACTGATAATTATACAATAATTTCATCACTTTGTCATAATGTCTCTACCAAAATCATCAGGATAAAATGCCTTTATTTGCTTGACCTGTATGTGGCGGAATATTTTATGAATATTTGGACAAAATTGGAGCTCAGAGTATATACCTGAAGTTGGCTAGAATTTTGTAAATTTTTTTCATAGGTTGTCTAATATTTCGATATATTATAGGAAAATCGACACAGGGTTACTTTAGCGGTATTTATTTCATATTTTTTTGCTATGGGTACAAGATTGGTACTTTTGCTCGTAAGTAGGTCATGGAGATCTGCTTTATCAGTGTCTTTTTATGCGCTCTCTATATTTTCTCTCATTCCTAGATCCATTTGTCTAATTTTAATTTCTTGATATGTTTCGTGTACACGAATTATTACGTATTGTCAATCAAGTAACTCTGAAATTTTGAGTTCTGTCGACAATTCCATAAAGCCAAGATACGATGATATATTCCTCAGAGAATTAAATTAGTTATATAATGCGTATATATACAACAAAAAGCATAATAAAAAGTTTAAAATATTCACTTTATGCAGATTTATGCACATATTTCCTGGTGTACATTTACGGCTTGCGATTAATATTCATCTGAATTTTGCATAATCGTTACTTCCCATCTAATGAACATAAATTGTCGAGTAGAGAGATTATTCCTGGTTGAAGAAAATATGCTGCGATATTCCTATTGAGTTGAATACCTACATAGGAAGATCGTATTGTTCAAACTGAAACTTTTCCAACGATGAAATAAATTTTATTATAAAAGATTTAAAATCAGAAATTATATATTTTCGTAATCCCATACTGTTATTTTGATTTAACGGTATTCAGATGACAATTGAAAAGTCAGTGTTAACGGCCGGCGGCCGTTATAATTTTATAACAGCCGGCGGCCGTTAAGAAATCACGTGTTCGAATATTTATTACAAAACATCATTCTGGTTACAATAACAATTATAATAAAACTAACTATTTATTTATTTGAAAAGTAATTTGACAATTGCTATTATTTGAAATGTCTATCTTATTGATTAGAGATTTACCATCTATAGCAACAGTTTTTGAACTTGTTGTCGGTGAAGCCTCATTATTATGAAAAAGTTGTCTCGTTATCTTCATTCTCTTCGAAACTGAATTTTCAATATACGACTCCGCCACCGCAGAGGAGTCCCAACCTCCAAGTTCTTTTACCGATAGTAGATCGCCACCATTTTCTACAAGCATGGTAGCCGAGGATCTGCGAAACGAGTGCCCTGTGTAGAGCTGAGGGTTTTCTAATTTTAAGAATGCTGCAATTTTCTTTGGAACTCCTCCAATAGTATGAATGCCCACTACTTGTTTTACACATTTACCATTCCTATAACCAATGAAAAATCGCCCATTTTCCAGATTCGAAGGTCGCAAATCTACGTATTTTTGGTATAAACCATAGGCATCAAAAGGAAGTCCTTCTTTGGAAATGATAAATACCCTATTCTTTTTGGTTTTAGTCATCCTCAATGTAACCAAAACTTTGGTACTTGTGCTTTCAAAATCATCCACACTCAGCTTCACAAGTTCTTCACGTCTACAGGCACCAAAAATTTCACACATTAATACAACCTTTTCAAGCAACCATGTATGATCATTTGCCTCCAACAAAAACTTAATTACTTCTTCTTCAGACAAAATTTTTGATTTCTTTGGGTTGTATCCATCAGACTTTCGTCTCAAGAATAAAAATAATTTTCAAATCTGAAAATACATTTCTGTTGGTAATACTCTAATATGGTGCAAGATTTAAAATAACTAACCTTGAAATGTCAATGTTGTCATAAACTCTCAAAGCAAGTTTCAACATTGAAATCTTCGTCCACAGCAAGTTGGGAGAATAAACCTTCGATTTTCCTTTCGCATAGGCTAATAATACATCCTCATTAACCACCGTTACATTCTTGCTATCACGCCAATTTTCAAAATTTTCATATTCTTTTTTATACCGCTGTTGAGTTATTGCCGGCAGTAAATCAACACTCGCTGCACATGATTCTTCCAATATTTCAAAGGGGAATTTCATTTTGTTCCTCAATTTCATCCATAGTCGTCGTTACAGCGAACTTGCGAACACAAAAAACTGACTTTGTTTATAAAATTGCCAAACAGTTCCATGACAACAGAGTGCACGACGTTGGGATTTTTCTTTAGAATTGCGAGGTACGCGGTTTGTTTTATCTTCGGAATCAAAATGTAATCTTCCAACGGGATTACGAAAAGTCTTTAAGGACACACGGCCGATACGCAAATAACGGATTCGGTTAGTTATAATCCTCGGCTGCGCCTCGGATTACAATATCCAACCTCATCCGTTATTTGCTACATATCGGCCTTGTTACGTTAATAACTATAAGATCACACATTCTATCACAATTATGAAGTATTACTGAAAATAGTTAATCAACTACAGGGAATTTCTCCATATTGATGAAAATAAGAAATCCGGGAAATTGCTTGATGACCATATAGATTTGAACTCTTTGCTCTTTCTAAATATATGCAATATACAATAAATTAAAGGAATGGCCCTTTGGTGCTTTTATAGGAAGTCCTAATTTGTTCGAGTATCAAATACTTGAGGTTATAAATAGCGCGATATTTCATAGGCAGAATCGAGATGAAGTCACTATGTTGACGAAAAGCTTCTACGTAGGTAGGTATTTGCTTTTTATGAACCATGCGATGTTAAGAAGACGGTGAAGCAAGAAGCTCATGCTACGCGTATAGATCAGAAAGTTTTTATTCAAGGAGTATTTAAATAAAAGGCATTTTAATTAGGAAATAAAGTCTTCGCAGTTAAAATATGATCAATTATGCAGATGATTTCAATTTAACTCCGAGTGCATCTAGCTTCCCAGAAATTTCAAATCTGGTTCAAAGCACTTTAGAATAAACGATGCAATGGTTCCAGTCCAACAGACTATGCATGAATGTAGAAAAAACATGTGCCGTTCTTCTGAAGACTGCTCATTTTGGTTCCCTAACCATCCCACATCCAACCCAATGACAACAAAGTCGCACTGCAAAACTCTGGACGCTTCCTAGGTCTCACAATAGAAAATTCAAACTGCAGCGATCATATATCATCACTATGCAACAAGCTAGCTTCCATCTGCTACTCACTGGGTGTTTTAAGAAGATATTTAGACCAATCATCTATTAAAATAATCTATCAAGCTACATTTGAATCAAAACTAAGGTATGGAATTATATTTTATGGAAGTGGAAACACTATGGATCGTGTTCTGACGATGGAGAAGAGAGCTATTAGAACAATTATGCGGATGCGCAGCAAGGAATCATGTAGAGGAATATTTCGGAAAAATGGCCTGCTAACTGCAATTGCAGTTCACATACAAGAGTGCCTTATATTTGTCTTCAAAAATAAAAACTATTTTCAGACTAAATCTACAACAACACATAACACAATGACAATAAAGTTAAAATATCCACAGCATAGACTTACAGTAACTGAAAAGGGACCAGAATATAGTTGTGTGAAATATTACAACAAAATTATAGATCACGATAAAAGAAACAACCACCCTTAAAGGTTTTAAGAAGCAAATTTTCAAACAATTGATACAAGTTGAACCATACAGTGTAGAAGAGTTTTTGATGTATGACATGAGGAGCTGGAACAGGACCTCTAACCAGTAGTTGGATTGAAATCTTTGACACTATTTCATTTCAAGAAGTTATTTATTCACATTTCTACTTTACTTGAAATAAAGCTTGTTATTATTATTATTATGTAGTTATACATAAATCACAAAAAAGATACCTACGTATTCGTTCTCGGCATTCAACCACCACTTCATAAATACCCATGAAGTTACACATCCCTTGACATACCTGCACACCTATTGGTGTAGTTGTATGACTCTTGACATCCCTATCAAAGCGACTGATCCTTCGTATCTCTCTCACTCTCTCAAAAATCGTTTCTTACCAATGATCAAGTCCCCATTATGGGCGGAATTTCAGAAAAAAAAAGGAAAAATCTTTTTGGTTAATTTTCCTGAAATGTACCCATAAAAATGGATTTCTTGATCTTAGGGCCGACCCAAGTGATCTTCCGGTCAATCGCATCAATTTTCATTCCATCTGGAGGTCATGCCAGATCTAAGTCCTTATTATTTTGTCTTTATCCTGATGGTTTTTGTCTGAAAGAACAAAAAGTCGTTCGTCATATAAAAATGGACTATATGGAGAGCACTTCTGCTACAGGGAAGAGTTGAATCACCAAGAGTGTACTAAAAAATCTAGTCGACAAGAAAAAATACTAATGTTCAGTCTGTTTCACCCAGATGATTCCATTTTGGGCGAGATTGCAGGAAAACAAATGAAAAACCTTTTTGGTTGAGTTTCTGGGTTGCGGGTTATGTCCTAACAAAATGCACAGCATGTTCGTGAAAAGTTCCCATATAAATAGGTTCGTCATAGAAAAAGGGACCCTATGGAGGGCACTCCTGTTCCAGGGAAGGGTTGGACCACCAAGTGTGTTCCATCATTGGAGAAGTCCTGCCTATAAGCATGGGTTTCAAATTAGTTACCTACTAAAGAAATTAGAAGCCATTTCAATTTGTATAAGTATAACATGAAACAAAAAGTATTAAAATTGTTTTTAAACTGAGTATTAGCTAAATTGTTTATTATTAGCAAATCGTTCCTTTAGATGTCGCCAAATATTAATGAAATTATCAAAAGAGTACCTATCAGAATATCTAGTTTCTTCATTAGTTTTTTTCTAATTATTTTTTCTGCCAGTAATACTGAATCGTTTTTTCGTGGAATGAACTGCTTGTTGTATATTTAAGATTTTTTGGAGTGTTTCATTTTCAGTTTTTTCAACTTCGTTGGTTAAAAAAATCAGCCTGAAATATTTTCCCAAAATCGCATGAATTTTGTTAGTATATTTATGAGCAGAAAAGTACTCCAACCTCTTGAAAATTATCGTAACTGTATGCCTGTTTTTGGAAACTTAAAATATTACTTTTCCACTTTGCTCTTATTCGAAAATGTTTTCTGGACGTTTAAACAGCTGTAAATATTTGAGTATATAGATGTACGTGTTCACTATAGTAGGGTTATTAGAAGTACCTAGTCTTTCTTGTCAAGAAAAATGTTTTTGCGTATAAGAATTTCATAATTTTCATCATGATGTCCTTTCAGTTCTATTTATTTAGTCCTTTTTTATTTCTTTTGCACCCCATCTAAAAAAAAATACGATTGCTCTCGGCCTTTAAAATAAGAAAGTGTCTCAAAAATCACCTCATCAATGGAGCAAATTGAGAATAAAAATAATCTGGTTAAAATGGTGGATGCGCATAATAATCATGGAAATTTGCCTTGGCGATAACGCAAGTGTACACTCGTCTATTATATTGAAGGATAAGGATATACTCCTTCATCAGAAACTGAAGTTCATCTGAAACAATTCAATGTACACGGTTGAATAAGTGTATATGCATTTCATTAATCGAAATTTTATGAAAATTATTATTTTTTAATACCTGCAGCGCCATCTCCGTTCTAAGCGAGGTACCTACCTATTAAACACTCGAACATAGAAACTAGTAAAAAATTTACAATGATTCTGTTGACTGATAAACAAAAATATTGAATTAAAATATTAATGTGAAAAGAAACTACTTCATGAAAAATTATACTCACCTTTATGAAGTATTGGTATTCTACACAAAATATAGGTACACCACAATATAAATGAAATGTTGATAGTCTATACCTGATAACTGTCAGATATACATTACGATATTAATATCATAATTTTTATGTTTCTCTTATGTAAAATATTTCGAAGCAATGGACGTCTTTATTTTTAATGCTATTACTAGCGTGGTATTGTATTCTAATAAGTAACCAAAATTTTTTGTTTTATGTTCATGAAATCGAATCAAATGAATTGTTTTCAAACGGAATAAACCAATAAACCTGTTTGTTCTGAATAATTTGTTTTTGTTGTAGTTTCAGTATTAGTTGTAACTCGCGACAACTATTTTAAACTACAAAACATTCAATGAAAACTAGAATTATCTGAGTAATAGAAATGATTAATTATAATATTAAATAGTGAATACTAGTAAAAGCGATGATAAAACTAAATTTACCTAGAAAATTTAGGTTTTGACTGATTTCGGGTTTTGACGGTAGGTAACATATACTTTTATATGTTTTATTAGCAATAGTAGTGTACCTACCTGCTGTTGCTAACGTTTTGTCCCGAAAAACGTGACTTTCTCTCAAAACTTATCAATAAAATCGGTTTTGAATCATCAATAGCCTGTTATTGCTAAATGAAAGATTTTTTTTTTTTTTTTTAACTCGAGGGACCTACAGTTTAACGCCGGTTCCGAACGGCCAATGGGCTTGTGAACGATGCACATTACCCAACAATTAATCTTATAATTAACCACTAAATTCAGGACATACACAACACCCAAGAGCAAGGTGGGACTCGAACCCACATCCTCGGTCAACAAACGGTACAAGTCGGTATTCGCTCACCGCTGGTCCACCGAGGCCCCAAAAATGAAAGATAGAGAAATAGAAATACATTATAGGCAGAAGCAATTATATATAGGTAGATATATTCGGGACATCATGTTCACCTCCCTATTCCTTGCTCTGAATTAACAAAAAAGTCCATCATTTACAATTTCCAGAGGAATTGAAATCTATAACTTCCTTGACCAATTTTCGGAAACGAACAAAATCTCATTTTCTTGATAGACCTTATTACTCTATAGAGGACTACTTTTCTGAGCACTGATTGATCGATATGACCAAATTGAATAACACAGGCATCAGCTTCGATTGAGGAGGATTTATTGTAAAGTTTGTATATATTTTTTATGGAAATGTGGTGTGATTTTTATTTTTAGGTATTACATTGTTTAGTTTGCATATTTTTTGATTGATGTGTGTTTATTTTTATGTTTTACATCATTTAGTTACTATTTTTTCGCTTTGTCAATAAATTGTATTATTTTAAGACAATAAAGCATATTTGATATTATATATATTGTTACGAAGATGTCTAAAGCCGACTCTGTGTGCTCTGGAATATTCGATGAACGTTGAAGTAACCGCCCTCTTAATTCGAAGACTAGAACATTCTGGAAGCTTCTCGAAGGAATGACAAGACATATAAAAGCGACCATAGAAGAGACGAGAGTCAGTCTACAGTTAGTTTACAGTGAACTGCCGTGTTATTAAAGAAGAACGAAGCTTGTGTTTTGAAGAGTGACAGTTATTTGAAGAGTGTGGTTATTTTAAAATTACTGTTTTGTAAATAAATACCGATTTGTTTATTAATTAAATTTAGTTATTGGAAATCATCCTAGCGAACCCGAATTCGTAACAATATATATATATATATATATATATATATATATATATATATATATATATATATATATATATATATATATACATTATATTGTATTATACAATATATATTATTTTAAGACAATAAAGCATATTTGATATTATATATATATATATATATATATATATATATATATATATATATATATATATATATATATATATATATATATATATATATATATATATATATATATATATATATATATACATTCATTATATTGTCCCTTCCTCATATACCTATATGTCGTCTTTACATTCTTGTCTATTTGGTACCAAGTAGAATCTGTATGTTGGCAGATGTATTGTTCTTTTGTTGGATTTCTGAAAAAATAATAATCCACATTTAGAGATAATTTTTGATTAGTTTTTACGTGAAAACAAACAATCAGTTTGCTAAGGTTTTGTATACAAACCTTTTTTCGCAATATAGTAACAGTAGCTAAGTGAGAATTTTATAGTTCACTATTTTATTTTACTTACTACACCCAATTACATATTCTTTAAATTTAATTCAATTACATTGAATAAGTATATATCACAAATTTGTGTAAACTGTTGGCAATTCGCTCCGTGGCACAATACACTATGAACTTGTAGAAACGTGTGATTTTATGTAACAGATACAAAATTTCAAACTTTAATTAAAAAAAAAAAAAAAATACATGTATAAAACGAAGCATGTTTTTTCTCATATTTCTCATACAACACTCCACAACAGTGAGAAATTTGAATTTCAAAGTGAGTAGCATTTTACCAGCTGTCAAAGACACATTTGAAGATGATGAATTTGCTAAAATTCAATATCAGCTAAGCAGGGGTTTAACAAAAACCGAGAGACATGGCAATTTGTCTCAGAGACAAAGAAGTGTAGGGACCTCTTTATACATGGATCAAACGCCCTTTTCCTCTCTCTGTGTTATACTACCTATCGTCTGAGGATGAGTGTAGGTTCTAAACTGCATTAACAATTTTATAAAATCACTTTTTATCATTAACATACGAGTATCTAGTACAGCAGAGCTCCGTCAGTATGAGGTCGTATTTTTCGCGCGAAATGCATCGCGCCGAGATGCGATTCGAACGGAATAAATTATTGAAAAATCACGCTTTAATAGCGAACCAAAATAAAAATTATAAAATAATTTATTTTGGTGAAGAGAAAAATTCGCGAAATGCATCGCTTATTGTAGAACCACGCTGTAATAGCAAATCGTAATAAAAATTAGAACATGATTCATTTAATAAAAACAATTCGTGCATAGCGTACTGATAGCGAAGCAGGTCGAGATGCAGTTCAAACAGAATAGTCTCCGCGAAGTCCAGCGCATTTGAAAAAACGAATTAAAACCCACGAAGCAACGGATTTCAACATGAACTCAATCTACGTACCAAATTTCAATCCGCTAACTCGATCTGAAGAAGCTGTGGAGTTTCTCAAATTTTCAAAAACCTCGAAAATACAAGAAATATCTAGGTATCTATAGTACCTGTAGTTTATATTTTTCAAGTTGAACTTCTAGATTTCATTACCTAATGAACGTGATAGTAAATTTTGTGTGTAATTTTATTTATAAAAAGCAAAAAATGTGCGTCGTTTTAACAATAAATTATTATTGCAGTCACTGAAAAAGACCATAAAGTGGTCGAAACGTGTGTAAATGGAATAAAATATTTGAATAATAATTCAATAATAGTAACAACCATCTAACATACTATATATATAAATATATATATATATATATATATATATATATATATATATATATATATATATATATATATTTATTCGAAATGTTGTTGCCTGTGAACTATTTCTAATCTCTTGAAAATTATTAGCAATAACAGGCTTGTTGAATCTTAAAAAACTCGATTTTATTAAAAAGTTGACGTTTCGCCACGACATTCGTGGCTTTATCAAAACTTTTGAAAAAATTTAAATTTCTTTGACATTTATTGATTTGAAAAAATTTGAATAGAAACAGACTACTGTTTCACTAAAATTTTTCGGCTGTGGCCGTTCTTTGTTATTTATTACGTGCTATTCAGTCCAATATTAACATTCAAATCTGTTATTATTAGATGGAAAGGGAAACCACAGAAACCTTTACCCACGTAATGTTCGAAATAGGTTCAAATTATCTTGATTTTGAAGAGTCAAAGAATAGGGTACTATTTATCTTTTTTTTAAGAAAATTTCTCGTTGCGGCTGTGGCCGTCTTCAGTTATTAATTACGTGCTATTTAGTCCAATATAAACAGACAGGGCTGTTGATATTAGATGGGAAGGGAACCACAGAAACCTTCACCCACGTAATGTACAAAATAGGTTTAAAATATTTGATTGTTGTCTTTGAAAAGACATTACTTGTAATTTTGGAGATCACATGTTCTAAACTATACTTTCTTTTTAGAAAAATTGAAAATTCTAGATGTTTAGATTTTGTTTAAGAAGATGAGTTGTTTTGTTATGGTTAGAGTTTGTTGTTTGTTGAATTATTTTGTTTTGATTTATGTTGTTTCTTAGAAAAATTAAAGAATTATATCTGCGTATATTGAACTCAAATGTTTGATATCTGTTCTATCATTTACGACTTTATTTAAATTTTTTTGAATATGTAACATTTCTAAAATTTCTCTGCGTTTTTGATCTTTTTCTATTTCTAAAATTTTTGTGCTATTAAAGTTGAAAGTATGATTCTCATTGTTTTTATGTTTTATTAGTGCTGTGGTTTGTGTTCTGGTATATTTGTGTGCTTTTAATCTTTCTTCTAAATTTTGAAAAGTTTGTCCTATATATCATTTATTACAATTATTACAGGGTATACTATAAACAACATTAGATTTTTGTAGAAGAGGTGTTTTACTTTTTAATTCAGAATATATTTGTTTAATTTGATTTTGTGCGGTGTGGGCTACTTTAATATCGTGTGGATTTAAAATTTGTGAAATTTTATTACTTAAATGAGGAATATATGGAAGAGGAATATATTTTTTGTTAATATTTTCTTTTTTTGATGTTTCTAATGTGTTGTAAAGTTTATGAATTCTATTTTTAGTGATTTTCTGTATAAGTTTTATTGGGTAATCGTTTTTCATGAGTAATTTATGGACATCTTGTAATGTTTCATGTCTGTGTGTAGGTGAAGTAAGTTTAAGTGCTTTGTCTATATATCCGATTATTAAACTCTTTTTTTGTGATAAATGATGTGTACTGTTGTAGTAGTTCAATGTTCTTTGTGAAAATATTTCTTTTCTATGCCATTTTGTGATAATTTCATTGTTTTTGTGTATGAGAGTAATATCAAGAAAATTTAATGTATTGTTCGTTTCTTTTTCTAGAGTAAATTGTAATTTTCTATTAAAGTCGTTGAATTTTTTGAGAATATCATCAATAAAATCTTCTGATGTTATTATAAGGCAATCAACAACATACCTTTTGAAAAGTATAATTCGTTCATTCGAATTATTTAATACATTTTCTTCTAAATATTCTAAAACTAATTGAGCTATAACACTGGAAATAGGAAATAGGACCCATTGCTACACCATCAATTTGTTGGTAGAAGTTATTTTCATATTGAAAATAGTTTGTACCAAGAGCAAATTGAATTGCTTCTATAAAATCGGTTTTAGGAATATTTGTATAATTTTTGATAATATTCCATTTGTCATTAATTATTATTGGAACCAAAGAATTTGGAATATTGGTATAAAGAGAAACAACATCTAATGAAAAAAATTTGTAATTGTTAGGTATTTTCAAAGTTTCAAGATGGTCTACTAGATCGAGAGAATTTTTGATATAATAAGGATTTTGATTTACTATATTTTTTAATATTGAAGAAAAAAATTTAGAAAGATTATATAGAGGTGATTGAATATAAGAGTCAATAGGTCTTAATGGTATGTTTTCTTTATGTATTTTAGGAAGACCATAAAATTTAGGTGAAAGGCTGTTGTGTCGAATTAATTCTTTTGATGTTTGTGGAGAAATGAAATTTTTTTGTTGCCATGTTTTAAACAATTTGTTACTTTCATTTTGCAGAGTCTTAGTTAAATCTTTTTTAATTTGTTTATATGTAGATGAATCACTAAGCATCGCAGAAATTTTTTGTTTGTATGTATTTGTTTCTAGTATAACTGTTTTGTTTCCTTTGTCTGATTTAGTAACTGTTAGTTGTGGGTTAGATTTGATGAATTGTTTGGTTTGATATAAGTTTTTGATAGTTTGTATATTATGTAATGTTTGTTTTTCATTTTTGAATTTATTTTGGTGAGTTTTTATAGTTTGTGCTACTTTTTGTCTAATGGAATTTTGATTTTCAGGACATAAATTTGAAATATCTTTTTCTATGTTAGCTATAATATTATTGATTGGTATTTGTTTGATATTATTAATTTCTATAGAGTGTTTGGGGTCTAAATTTAATGTTTCTTCGACGAAAAAGGTAAAACAGTGGTAGTGGTATTAATTACACTATTTTCATGTGATGTTGCTTCTACTATTGTTTGTGGTGATTGGTTAGATATTAGTTTGTTCAAATTTTTGATGTGTCTGTTTTTATTAATTTTACTTAGGTTATTGTTTTTAATTTCTTCATGTTGTTTGCCACAGCCGAAAAATTTTAGTGAAACAGTAGTCTGTTTCTATTCAAATTTTTTCAAATCAATAAATGTCAAAGAAATTTCAATTTTTTCAAAAGTTTCGATAAAGCCACGAATGTCGTGGCGAAACGTCAACTTTTTAATAAAATCGAGTTTTTTAAGATTCAACAAGCCTGTTATTGCTAATAATTTTCAAGATATTATATATATATATATATATATATATATATATACAGGGCCGGATTCGCCATTAGGCAGAGTAGGGGATCCGCATCGACTGACACGCACCAAGAAAAAAAATTTCATCGAATGAAAGTTTTATTTGAAAATTTGTATGAAATTCCTCAACAATATTATTGTTTTCTTTCAACGCATGTTGTCAATTGATGAAATACTTCATACATACAGAACCATATAGTATCGAGTAGTAGAAACGTTTGAATTCATTGTCGATAATGAACATTGAAAATGATGTATTAGAAAGAGTCAACTTCCAAGATGTTTTAAACGATTTTGTTTCTAAAAAAGTTAGAAAAGTCAATATTCAAACTTACTGTAGGTACTGTACAAAACCAATAAATATCTTAAGACTTTTTCCAATTTATACTTCACAAAACTGTTTTCTTTCGTTTATTGTATTTTATTGAATTTAAAATATTAAATTGAAAATAACCGCGTCCCGTCTGATTTATCTTTCCTAACCCATCATGCAACCTGGATCATCATTCATCACTTATCTATAACCTATTCATTAAGATCATTTCAATAAAGCTAACGAGTCAGGTGAGATGATGCTGCAGCATCAAGTCAAAGTTACCATGTTATTGCAATATCACATTAGACTTTGAAGTAACAGGATACCTGGAGTCGATCATTTGGAAGTTACTTACATCCCTTTACCAACTTGAAAATACCTGGGGCCCGGACAGGGTTAATCCGACCCTGTATATATATATATATATATATATATAAATTTATAGATATATATATATATATATATATATATATATCAGGGGCGGCTAGTCAAAGGAGGCTAAGGAGGCTAAGCCTCCTCAATAATATTCCGTGTATCACTAATATATATATTATATTGAATAGTCAGCATTCAGCATATTCATATTAATCAAAATCATATTATTTTATGCACCTACCTTCCTTTCAACCTACATTATATAATATAATTTATTAATTAAGATATAAGGTATTTACATTTACTGCATTTCATTCATTTCAAGATTTGTGGCAACGCTGCGGAAAGCTTAGAAAGGTATATTCTCAACGTTCATTATGCCTGCCACAGAAAAGCAAACTCACACCACTCAAAAACAAATACTCCGAATGAATACTTCATTGAAATAGAAAACCAAAACACATGTACTTGGCAACACCGATAAAGTCCAGTCTTATACAATGTCGACCAATCACAACTATAGAATCTCCCTGACATCGAGTAAAGTCGTTGATTGAATCGTAGTATGATCGTAATTCGTACTGTCTGAAAAATGGACGCCGGAATCAGCTCGCGTTACGCGTATTGTTTTAAAATGAGTTTGATTACTGAAATTAATTTCAAAAATTTCAATGGTGACTTAGTGGAATATTTGTTATCCCATAACTTTAGTGCCCTAAGTTATGAGGATAAAGTTTTGATAAAAACAAAAAAAACCTATCCCTGAATTAAACAATTTGGTGCAGCGTAACAGCAAACAAAACCGCGGTTTTAATACACGGAATTATGAGAGAAATCCT
>JARQZK010001591.1:147500-160000 GCA_030704885.1 Cynegetis impunctata
ATTTGAGGTTTGCGGATGACATTGTCATAACTGCCGACAGCATAGATCAAGCACAGAGTATGCTCACAAGCCTCCACGCTGCTTGTAAAGATGTAGGCCTCAAAATAAACTTCGCAAAAACACAATTTATGACAAACCTTGTCTTGAGCCAGAACATATCCGTGGACAACGCATATATTGAACAAGTTGTAAGATATAAATACCTAGGTCACGAACTCAAAATAACTAGAGACAATCAAACATCGGAACTACATAGAAGGATCGGTCTGACATGGGCGGCGTTCGGAAAACTGCGTGATATTTTTAAATCGGATATGCCAATATGCCTCAAACGTAAGGTCTACAATCAGTGTGTCCTACCAGTATTGACCTACGGGGCCGAGACTCTGACACTGACGAAGAAAACCGCAGAATACATTAGGGTTGCGCAGAGAGCCATGGAACGGTCG
This sequence comes from Cynegetis impunctata, assembly GCA_030704885.1. Taxonomy (NCBI): domain Eukaryota; kingdom Metazoa; phylum Arthropoda; class Insecta; order Coleoptera; family Coccinellidae; genus Cynegetis; species Cynegetis impunctata. The sequence goes on from JARQZK010001591.1 coordinate 147,950, forward strand.
ATGCTGGGAATTTCGCTTCGAGATAGAGTGCCAAATAAAACTATACGGCAGAAAACCGGTCTAACCGACGCCATAGACAGGATAACTCGTTTAAAGTGGAATTGGGCTGGCCATCTTGCAAGAACAACAGATGGAAGGTGGACAAAGCGCATCCTTGAGTGGAGACCAAGAGCGGATGCCACTAGAAGCAGAGGAAGGCCACCGACAAGATGGACGGACGACATAAAGAGGATTCGGGGAAACTGGATGAAAGCGGCGAAAGACAGAAATGAATGGCGAGCACTACGGGAGGCCTATGTCCAGCAGTGGACGCAAGTGGCTGATTGATGATGATGATGATGACTGTGGGTCAGCCCTTGGGCCCAAAACTATAATTCTATGTTTACTCTATAGGAAATACTGTGCATTTTGTCAGGACCTAGCCTAGAGACTTGGAACTTTGCCACATCGAGCGTTGAGTTCGCTCATCTAAAAAAGCGCCATCTTGGTCAAACAGATCGTTGGAAATGGATCATTTTGGTAGAATTTCTCTCATTTATATAAAATAGAACTATATTGGAAATTGTAAAATTCAGGACAAAATAATTATAAACTGGATTTCTATAGTATGTATATTCAGCAACGTTTCGCAACATTTTTTGATCTGCCACTTCAGACCTCTATAAAAAATGTCAATCTATTGTCATCTCTTTAAAAATATTTATTACGACCATTTATCACTCATACAATATGTGGACTTATACTTCATTCAAAATAGAGTATCTAGTTCTGGAATACTGTGCTACGATTGTTTCACATTTTTCCAGATAATTAGATACTCTATTTTGAATGAAATATAAGTTTACATATTGTATGAGTGATAATTGGTCGACTAATGGATTAACATGTTTTATAGAGGCCTGAAAAAGCGGATGAAAAATTTAATTCTTCACTTGTATATTATTTGTTGATTTTACCCTAGATACGGTTGCTATGAATACACTCATTATATTAAGCAGAAAACTGACTCTAATTGAATCGGTGAGTTGAAGAACAGTACAAGTCCAAAAGTAGCCATTTTCATCTGAGATAGCCAAAATGTTCATATATTAAAGCTCTATCCATTCAGCGAAAGAACAGTATCATTAATATGAACACTACGGCTGTACGCTCCACCCATTTCCATCAGTCAGGTTAACAACAGTACTAGTCCAGGACTTGTACTGTTCTTATACTGACCATACATATGTCCGCCTTTGATAAGTACAAGAGAAGTTACTCCTTCTAACCCTGCGATAGAGGTTTCGGAACTCTGAAGAAGTGGGTTAGGAAACATGATCCAATCTACGTTCCAGAATAGTATGACAGCTGTCCTGTAGAAAGACCAATCCGTTTACTGTCAAATATGTTACTCATAGCGATATCCTAGATTTTGAAAACTGGTGGCCGTCTAGCAAAAAAATCTTCCGAATCTGTGAAATCAGGACTTGAAGCGACAGTAAATTTTATATCAAACTACAGGCAGTTCGAATACGATAGTGCAACACCTGGGTATGTTAAGTACTACGATTTCATAAATGGCTCTATTTCACACATCTTCAAGTTGCTGAAACAAAATATAGTATCTCCTCAGCTGCCTTGTTATCCTGGTTATTCCTAACCATTGCCGATTAATTCAAAAAAAATTGACGACGTAAAAAAAGTGATGTAATATATTAAGGGTTAAAATTAAGAGTTTTACTACCACATTACATCTTGGTATACAACTAGGGTTGCCAACCCTATCGGATTACCTGGGAGACTCCGGTAATAATGGTTAACCTCCCGACCTCCCGGGTTGCAATAATTTCTCGGGGTTTTCTAAAATTATATGCAACCGTTGATCTAACAAACTTCGATCTTGAATGATTATGATTTTGTAGTGAAAAACCGTCAAATATTAGATGCAGCTCGAAAGCAAAGTAAATATAAATTTAAAATTGATGAACAAAACAAAACTTGAATTTACTACGTTTATTATCACAAAAATACTTTTCAAAGTATTTTTTGTATATATAATAAACGTAGTAAATTCAAATTTTGGTTTTGCTCATCATGTTAAATTATCACGTAGTTACGACGGATTCTTTTCTTACACCCCCCCTAGCCGACTTCTTAAAATTCTCCCTGGTTGGTCCTTTCGAGAGTTGGCAACCCTAAATACAAAAGATGCTGATGGTATCTGAATAATGTCGTTTCATTTCTTTCACTTTACTTAAATTTGAATGTATTTTCTGCTCTCAAGACTCAATTCACTTCAAAAACAGTACATGTCCTCTATTTTATTTCTTCAATAACTAATTTCCATAAACCAAAATTTGCCGAATTCTTATTTCAATCTGTCTACATAGTTACACACAACAAATCTGTAGTTTCTGTAAATAATATATATCAACGATTGTGATACTACAAAGTTTTTTGTGATTATCTCTTAATGGTAATTTTGGACTAGTACTGTTCTTCAACTGACCGATTCAATTATGCGTGTCATCTTATTCAAGAAAAACATACCTTTAATCATAATTATAAAATATAACAGTTAGAAAATAGTCTTCATATCAACTGTTGGGAATCCCTTTACATCAATAAATATAAAAATTCCGGAAACCCAGTTTCCGGAATTCCGACCAGATTGAGACCCTTCTCCTCTTCTTAATCCGTTCAATGTATCTACTAATGGCTCAGAATGAATTGCTTATTGTTATTCAGTTTCTCTAGGAACCCCTCTGTTATATTCAATTTTTCGTATAAATAGATTGTTTTGTAATACCATAATTTAGTATGAGATGAAGTCAATGTTATGACGAAACGGGTTTACTCAATAGATTTTTATTTCAACCTGTGAAATGTTAGTTTTTTATTTCTTTATAAAGTTATAAACATGCTTTTGTAGATAACCAAGCTAAAAAGTAGAAAATAATTTTCAATAAATTCAAATTAAGAATATTGTAATTAACAAAAACATTTCTTTTATTGTAGAAAATATTATTATTTCAACCTGTGTTAGTTTTTTATTTCTTTATAAAGTTATAAACATGCTTTTGTAGATAACCAAGCTAAAAAGTAGAAAATAATTTTCAATAAATTCAAATTAAGAATATTGTAATTAACAAAAACATTTCTTTTATTGTAGAAAATATTATTATTTCAACCTGTGTTAGTTTTTTATTTCTTTATAAAGTTATAAACATGCTTTTGTAGATAACCAGGCTAAAAAGTAGAAAATAATTTTCAATAAATTCAAATTAAGAATATTGAAATTAACAAAAACATTTCTTTTATTGTAGAAAATATAAGTGTACTTTAAGTCAATTGATGTAATATTTTAAATACAATTTCAATTGGTAAAAGTGGAATCATTATCGAAATATCTTAAAAAGCCACCCATCACGATCTTCTACAATAATAGAAATTTTTATGTTCATTAGGTACATTATTCTTAAATAGTTGATGGAATCCGTCGTTACTACGTGATAATTTAACATGATTAACAAAACTAAATTTGAATTTACTACGTTTATTATCACAAAATATTTTGAAAAAAAAATGATCCACAGAGCGTTTTCAATTCCATTATCCGTAACAAATTTAGCGAAAGAAATTTCGACTATAAAACTAATTGCGTCAAATAATGGTTTTCATACAAGTTTGATAGATAAAATGATAAACAAGAAACGTAATCAACTAGCGTACAACAGCATATATCCCCAATTAAAAGTAGAAAAATCGGAAAAATTCACATCTTTAACATATTTTGGTCCTCTAACAGAAAAAGTTGCTAATGTCATACCTAAATGTAATATTAAAATTGCTTTCAAACCTAAGACAAAACTCTCAGGATTTTTATTCAATGCCAAAGATATCATTTCAAAATTTGAAAGTTCAGGAGTTTATAAGTTGATTTGTCCTGTATGTAAAGGAGTATATATAGGTCAGACTGGTCGATCGTTCAAGACAAGATTTAAAGAACACCAACAATCTTTTTTTTTTGAAAAATAAAACGGATTCAACGTTTTCAAATCATTGCCGTGAAAATTACCACCCATTTCCACAAAGAGATAATTTTCAAATCATGCACAAATTACCGAAAGGAACCAAACTTACTTACTTAGAATCATTAGAAATTTTTAAACTCAATAATAATGCAAAAGATATCTTGCTGAACGACCAGATTGACTTGATATATTCTCCTATATTTAGTGTATTTAAACAATAATGACTTTTCTAAGAACATTGTATTGTACCAATTTGTGAAATTCACTCGATTAGCCCTTCTTGAAATAATGTTCCTCTTGTCTATTTATGTACCTGCAATAATCCTTTCCCACCCGTAAGCGCAAATCTATAATTATTCTGTACTCAGTTCTTAACTCAATCTGCCCGATGATAGTCTAGTGACCGAAATTGCAATCGCAGTGTTATATTTTTCAAAATATTTTGTGATAATAAACGTAGTAAATTCAAATTTAGTTTTGTTAACATTATTCTTAACTCAAATTTATTGAGAATTATGTTCTACTTTTTAGTTCTGCTACAAGAGCGTGCTTTACAGTTTTTTTAAACTCTTATTCATTGATTATAACGCGTGTTGATTATAATCACAGTGGTTTCACAAGTATATTTTGCGTGTAGATCTAAATTTATACTACTTGAATAATTTCGCCGACTTAATGTTTCTTTGAATACCTCGGCAAGCCATTACCATTCCGATATGATCGAGCAATGGCAATGACATCGTAGGAAATGCATATATGATATTAATATGAAACATGTTTACAGGTATGCTTTGGCTAACTCGTCTACCGAGAGCGTTTAAGGTTAAGGCGTAGGAACAACGTTCGGGTTCAATATTAATTAATTTAAATAATTTATAAATGCAAATGCACTGTGTCGCGAAGAAGAAAATGTCGATTGAAATGCACGTGGTCGATCGGGGGAAAATATTCAGGCAGTGTGCCATGTCTGGCACGTGCTCCGACATTACTTGACATAAGTGTGCTGGATAAGGAGAGCACTCCGTTTATGGTCAACTTGTTAGTTCGAAATTTAGCGGGCACGAAGCTATCTTAGATCGTTGCCTTTTTCTTGCCCCTCAACTTCCACGTTCAAGGATTGAATACTAAAAAAATATACCACCCATTCATTGAAATTGTTGCTGAATGAAATTTAATTATTTAAATGATGATAATTTGTTAATATTTTGAGAGGTTCTCAGAAGTGTACATACATTTTTTTTCTACTACAGTTTAACGCCGGTTTCGAATGGCTTGTGGGCTTGTAAACAAAGCACTTTACCCAGCTACTAATTCAATTAAAAACCATTGAAACTCATATAGGTATATATATATATATATATATATATATATATATATATATATATATATATATATATATATATATATATATATATATATATATAATAGTCGACATATTTCGAGTTATGAACTAATTATCAAGACTGACTACAGGAGAGTATTATATCTTATTTTATAAAACAGACAACAGCAAATGAAAATCAATTTGTTCGTTTATTTCGAGAATTTCAGAAGGTCTAGGTGCTTTCCTTTGTTACCTGAATGTAACAATTAGGCATTGTTGAAATCCAGGAAATGATTAAATTTTATACAATGTTCGGAGAAGCCAGTGGTATTTTTATTTTGTAAAATTGACTTTTTATGTTCTTCAACACGAATGTTTATATTCCTTCCTGTTTGTTCAATATAGAAAGCAGGATATTCGTCGCAAAATATTTTGTAAACATCACTGTTTTCTCCGATGTTAGATTTTTCTTTATTATTGACGAAGAATGACTTCAAGTTTCTTTTATTTGTACAAATTGTTCTAACGTTATTTTTCGATAGTCGGTTACAAATTTTGCTACTCAAATTCGGCAATCTCATAGGTATGGAGATATATATATATATATATATATATATATATATATATATATATATACTGAAGTTTCATTTGGAGGAGATGTGGAGCTGAGCGAAACTATAAAAATCACGAAAAAATTGAAATCTCTAAATTAAGATGGTAGGAGTTGGGGAAAATAATTCAAAATAACAGAAGGCACTCTCCTATCATTAATTCCATTCAATTACAAAATTTAAATTCTTCAACATAATTTGGAGGAGCTGTGGAGGTGAGTAAAACCTCAAAAACCACGAAAAAATAAAAATCTCTACATAAAAACGGAGGCCGAAAAAAAAGTTCATACTGGAGGCATAGAAAAACTTCTTCAACATCAGATTAAACCAAGAACGAATTTTTAACCCTCTAACTAGATGTTGAAAGGGATCGGGTTGCAATAATCCTCAAAAAAATTTTAGCTTCATGCATCCCCCAAAATCCTAGCAAGCTAAATTTCGGATACGTTGTTCATAATTGAATCGGTGATTGCTGAAAGGGTACTAAGTCCAAAAATGAAAGTTTTGAGTAAATTGAAAAAATATGTTTAAAAGTTATTTATTTCATTTCATTGATACATGCAGTCAGCGTAATAAAAGTAAATGGGTGAGAAATCATTTATCTACAGAGAAATTATTATTATTTTCAATTTTTGTATTTTTTATTATTTTTTTAAAGCGAGGACTTAGTTCCATTCAACAATCAGTAAAACAAAATTAAGTAGTTATGATTAAACTAATATACTTTATTGAAGAAATAACACATAGAAATGAACAATAATTCTTACAAACATACCAAATGATAAACAAGTACCTACTTATGAAGTAAAAACACGACAAATTATTCATCTTCAACGTCCTGTTCAGAGTTGAATGGAACTAAGTACCTTTCAACTCTCCCTGCAATCCAGTACGTACGTATTATTAGTGCTTCCTAGAATGGGACTTAATTCCTTTCAACATCAAACGGTCGGGGATATAATTTGGTATAGAAACCCATATCAAATACAATTTCAATGAAAAATGGACTTACTACCCTTTCAACAATCACCGATTCAATTAATTTCGAAATCTTATACAAATTTTGAATTGAACAACCTCATAATTGCTTTTTTATTGTATTTTGAACCTCCTAGATCACGATTTTCTGAAAATTTTACAATTTTATATATATATATATATATATATATATATATATATATATATATATATATATATATATATATATATATATATATATATATATAATATATATATATATATATATATATATAATATATATATATAATATATATATATATATATATGTATATATATAATATATATATATATATATATATATATATATATTATATATATATATATATATATATATATATATATATATATATATATATATATATAAATTTTTTTTCCCGGTACATATTGACATCGCCAGCGGTTTCTATAGAGTAAAATGAGCTGAGATTTGGTAACAGGGATTGTTATCAAAATTTGGGTAAAATTCTGCAACCGCCACCATTTTTAAATAGATATTTCTCATTTTCATATAAATATCCTTCCCGGCACATATTTACATCTCCAGCGGTTCGTATAACACCAAATGAGCTGAAATTTGGTATCTGAAGTGGTTTCCGAGGCATAGAACAAAACTATCAAAATTTGGTTAAATTTTTCCAACGGTTACCAATTTTACGTAGATATTTCTTGATTTTTCGTGGTTTTGAATTTGCCAAACTCCAAAGCTTCTGCAAATTGAGTTAAAAGGTTCAAACTTGGTACGTAGATTGAGTTAATGTTGAGGAAGTGCCTTTGGGTAGTTTCAACCATTTTCCTCAGTCGCGCTGCCTCGCGTGGGGAATATCACGTTCAAATCGCATCTCGACCTGTTTCAGTATACGATGAACTTCACTTAATTTTTGTTCGGTTTGCTATTAGTAGGACAACGCACGAGCCGCCAACCGCGGCGGTTGGCGGTCGGGCGGTTGTTCATTTGTACAGGAATATATGGTACACAACGCACGGGCAGCCGCGTAACCGCGCGGTTTGGGCGGTAGTCGACATCGGGCGCGGCGAACGCGGCAACCGCGCGGACTTGCGGTTGTCGATTTGTACAGACTTGAATGGCAGACCACGCACGAGACCGCAATATCGCGCGGTTTCCCTTCATTATTAATTTAACATTTGTAGTAAATTTGATATTTTTAGTCACTCCGGTAATTTCCTTTTCAATTTTGTTCAGTAATTCACCGAAAGACGACGTTGACATACCGGTATAATTGAAAATTTTATCTTCGACGCTTCTCAATTCTCTATAGAAAATTACGAATGCTCCTTTACTACTTCTTTGTTGAAGCAGAGGGTGAACCCAATATTTTGCATTGCAACGACGTTTGTTTCTTTTTTAGATAGAATTTAAATTTGCCAAATGGCTAGAGCTACTACCGCGGACACTTTCATGACGACTAGCGATTAACAAACCGCGACGGCTACCGCAAGAGCAATCCGCGCTCGACCGCGCTACCGCTCGACCGCCAACCGGCTCTTGCGGTAGCCGTCGCGGTTTGTTGATCGCTAGTCGTCATGAAAGTGTCCGCGGTAGTAGCTCTACCAATTTGACAAATTTAAATTCTATCTACAAAACGAAACAAACGTCGTTGCAATGCAAAATATTGGGTTCGCCCTCTGCTTCAACAAAGAAGTAGTGAAGGAGCATTCGTAATTTTTTATAGAGAATTGAGAAGCTTCGAAGATAAATTTTTCAATTATACCAGTATGTCAACGTCGTCTTTCGGTGAATTACTGAACAAAATTGAAAAGGAAATTACCGGAGTGACTAAAACTATCAAATTTACTACAAATATTAAATTAATAATCAAGGGAAACCTGCGCGATATTGCGGTCTCGTGAGTGGTCCGCCATTCAAGTCTGTACAAATCGACAACCGCAAGACCGCGCGGTTGCCGCGTTCGCCGCGCCCGTTGTCGACTTCCGCCCAACCGCGCGGTTACGCGGCTGCCAGTGCGTTGTCTACCATAAATTCCTGTACAAATTAACAACCGCCCGACCGCCAACCGCCGCGGTTGGCGGCTCGTGTGTTGTCCTACTTAAAGCTCACGCATTTTTTTTCAATCGCAGTGAACAAGAATCTGACCAAGGTATGACTGAATATACTGAATCACATTAATCTATTGAAAGAAAATATCGCCCCCTTAGTGCAACAACTAGATAACTTGAAATTTATAGTTTCGAGAAAATCGATTTTAAAGTTTCAAAACTTTGAAAAAATACAACCCTTAAGCAGTCAAAAATATTTGTTGTGTATAGAGATATGTTGCATATCAAATTATGTATAGTCACTTTGATAGACAATTAGGTTTTATATATTTGCAGAATTTGATCAAAAACTTGAGATATATAGTTGTTGCTGAAAATCTAGCCAAAAAAAAGTTAAGTTATCTATGTATAACCACTAGCAATTAAAAGCAAATCACTTATTAAATTTAACTTTATTTGGAATGAAAAATGAACAAGAATGGTTCAACTTAAACACAAAATATTTCAACACTTAATTCGACTTAAATATAAATATCACTTTCGGAAGATTTTGTGTTATGATACCTTTTACTTCGGTCTCCTTGGAATGGTAGACTCTGATAAAATGCTAGGGAGTGCCGGAGGTTTCATTTTGAAAAGAGACATTAGACACAAATAGATATCTCATAGAGACCAAGAAGTTGCCGGCGAGTAACTCAATAACACCAGTACTACAACTAGATAGCTCAAGATGTCTTGTTATAGAATGTGCATTTTCGGAGTTATCTATTTCTGGTCACTATTTCAACGAGTTTTGTTGCTCGTACTAGATACCTAGATGTTGCATTGAAAAGAGCATGAAATAGGTCAGCTTTAACTGGATAACTCAAAATGCATAAAATTCGAGTTATCTAGTTAATGCACTAAGGGGGCGATATATTATATGAATACGTGAAGAGAAAAATTTATTTGGATCCGACATAGAGGCGGAGCTTAGGTGATAACGTCAAACATGGAGCTTTAAAACCAACTTTGAACACGGGTGATATGAGAGATTTCAAAGTTTTTTTGAGTTTTTCATAGCAATGTTAGTTTCAAGTAAAAGTGTGAAGCGATATGCATGTGAAAACTTACTCCAGAAAAAACACAGAGAAGGTGTTAGGAAGGATGCAAGTTAATCATGCAATTTGGGACAAAAGGAGAAAATTCGAGGCCTGCTATCATCAACTTTACTTCTTTTGGTCTATCTCTTTCTCACTTCAGAGAAAAACCTCATGAAATTGATGGAGAGCTTACACAGCAAGAAAAATTTTAGTCCGCATGTTTCTTCATTAATAAAGAAATCTAACCTAAATTTCAATAATAGGAAATGATACCTGGAAGAATGTAATTTTTTTTTGTGAAATGCAAAGAACACACCGTCATCCTCGGAGTTGTCATTTCTTCTTCAGATTAATTTTCCATACCTTTTATAAATCTGTATTTTCCCTTTCTCCAAAGTGATATTTTCTTTCTCTACAAAATATTTGTTTGGCTTCGGAAACCGATATGAGCTAACACTTGCACATCTATACGCTTCTGAGTTACAACTTTTCACGCAATAGCACTCTCTAGACTTGCTGATTCTACGTTTTACAAAATTTGCACTTTCCATTTTCCACCTTTTGCGCCATGATTTGTAAGAAATCAGAAACTTATATATGTAATTGCATATGTCAGAAACTTGTATATGCAATTGCGTTTGTCAGAAACTTGTATATGTAATTGAACATGTCAGAAACTTGTATATGCAATTGCATACGTTAACGTTGGATATACAAACTTCATTCATCTGGCCGCCAGAATGCGCAAGCTGGAATGTCAGATTCCAATACTTACCTCTTGTTAAGCATATTTTGCGCAAGGAGGAGTGTGAGATTTGGCTAGTTAAATATCATATAGAGAAGGAGTGCAGAAAGCTTAATTTTATATATGTGTAGCAAATTTGTTATTATTTTTACACTTCTGCAGGTAACGTAATAGAACAAAACTCCAAATTAACTCCATATATTCGTATAATTGTAGATAACTTTTTTCGTTTATTCATCTGGTTGGAAAAAACATAAAATTGTTCAATTAATATAAACTTAGCTCCAAATACCGCCAAGCGAGAAAGCGCACGCAAACGTAGTAATCCACTTATAGAGTGTGCCTTACCATGCTATTATCTCTCGATAAATACACGGGTATTTGAAAACAGGCATCGGGGTGTCCATGAATGGACAACAAAGAAAAAGGCCCCACGACGGTGTGGGTCTCGATCAGGTGTACCCACTCCGTGTTCTCGAGATGCTTTTCTGCATGTAATTATAAATTAATGGGTATAAGCGGTGCCCAGCCCTCTCTTTTCGGACCAAAAGACGCGTGGTCTCGACGGAAAAATACTTAATGAGAGTTTACAGGGCGTTTGAAACGGAGAGCTTCAAAAGAACAACAGTTATTTTATATAATTATTATTTTCAGATAAAAATTGTGGTACCAGTACCACATACTCTTATTACCCTGCATCACATATTTATTTTTCATAAACATTGACACAAAATTTAGTTGAAGGCTATTACATAATCCGGGCAAATTTTTTCACTGCGTTTTATCGGGATATTTTTATAATTATTTTTCAAGTCTTGTGTCAGATTATTTGTGTTTCAGGTAAACAGATTATTCAAAATGTTACTCCTAATTATGAATTGATGAGGTCATTCCTTGGTGAATTCATTGTGAATTGCTGTTGATAAATATTTTCATAAATATTTTATATGGAATGTTGATGCACATGTCAAAGTACTACTTCTTCGTCAGATGTTAGACTAAATAATGGTAAAATTTTGTAATCTTTTTTTGATCTCAATTATATAGAATATTAAGTAAAACACTGGGGAAATTGAAATTCAAGTACTACCTGAAACTGCTTTATTGAACAAGTTCAAAAACGTTGAGAGCTCTACCAGACCATTGAGAAGCAGTCAGTTATTGATTTTATTGATTTGTACAGATTTTAGGAAACTAAATTTTCAACACTTATTCTCCATCTTTTTTCAAAACTAATCTT
>JARQZK010001591.1:165000-174006 GCA_030704885.1 Cynegetis impunctata
AAACCGGAGAGTTCGAACAATGTACCACAAATATGTGTGATTGTCTTCCGAAGCAGGGGATTCTGCTTGCTTGTTGCTGTTTCAACACCAGGTTTTGCATCTCATACGTGGCTACGCCCTGCTGATGAGGACAAAAAAGACCGCAACACGTGTCAACGGCTGTTTCGACATATGCGGGCTAGACCGATAATTCTGCTTGTTTTATATATATATATATATATATATATATATATATTATATATATATTTGTTCGAGACACATTGGGTAACTAGTATAGTATAATAATAAAATTGAAGTGTTATAATCCATATTTCGTATAATTCTTGGAATTATTTGTTTAATTGTTATTTACAACTTTCAGCTTTGGTTCTGAGAATAATTCTTGATAAGAAAGACACGAAATAGCTCCATTTTTGATAAAAATAGTTTTCTCAGATATGGAAAAACTAAAAAATGTAATCAGTCCCAAAATGATGATGTAATATAAATCGAAGAGAAATTCCTAGAAAATAGCTGCTGATTGTATGATCGAATATTTGGCTAAATAATACGAAATAAATACTATTCACACTGAAAATCTGTGTTTCAAATATGTCACAGGAATATGAAATTTTCATAGAATTGAATCTTGGTTTTAGAGCGCGTATCTTATTTATAAGAACCCGAATTATTCATATTCTTCTACTAAGTAATGGCCTTATTCCGAAACACCGAAAATAGAATTTGATTGGACTTCAAGTATAGTATAGTTATATACGAGGTATGGCAATTTGAAACCCGGAATCGGCCGATATCTCCCGAACTAAACACACCAGCCTTCGCGTTCTGGTCTCGTTCGAAAGAGGGGACTCTTCAGTAGTACCAGTTAAATTTTGAACGCGGTATCACGTTTAGTTTGTGTTTCCCGCGTGTTTTTGTAAAGCAAGGTTTTTTCTATACGTCGCGAAAATGAGTGACCTAATTAAGAGGCAACGCGCGGTTATCGAATTTTTGGTTAAAACAAACGAAACCTCCGCGGAAATCTTTCGTAAACTTAAAGACGTGTATGGAGATGATTCTCTGTCGAAAACTGCCGTGTTCGAGTGGGCAAAGCGGTTCAGGGAGGGACGTGTTTCGATAGAGGACGATCCGAGGCCGGGCGCATGCCGTCATCTCTCGTACCCCCACCAATGTCGATTCGTATCCGCACGTTAGGTAACATCAGACCGTCGGTTAACACTCCGAGAGTTGTCCTACAGAGTTAAACATCAATAAGGAAACCATTAGGGCAGATTTTACACGAGGAGCTAGACATGAGAAAGATTTGTGCAAAGATGGTGCCGAAAATGCTCACGTTGCGACCAAAAAACACCTTTCGAATGTCCATCTGCCCAGTGACCTTTTAGAGAAAATTGAGACAGATGGAGGGACTGGATGAGTACTTGTGGTAACCGGAGATGAATCTTGCGATATTCGAGTACGATCCCGAAACGCGTAGACAGAGTCAGCAGTGGGTGGAACGCGGGGGGGAGCGCCCGAAGAAAGCCCACGATGTCCAAATCGAAATGAAGTCCATGCTCGTAATTTTCTTTGATATCAAAGGCGTAATTCATCGGGAATACGTTCCAGAGGGACAAAACAGTGACCGGACTGTAATACCAAGGTGTCCTTGAGCGGCTGAGGGCCCGTATTTTCCGCCGTGAGGCCCGAACTCGCGGAGAATGGTTGGCTCTTGCATCCATGACAATGCACCTGCACATTCGTCGATACGAATTCGCGAGTTTTTAGCCAAAAAAAGCATCGCAACGTTGCCGCACCCCCCCTACAGCCCCGACCTCGCTCCCTGCGACTTCTTCCTATTCCCAAAGATGAAGCAGTACCTGAAGGGGACCCACCACGGCGGTGTACAGGAGGCGAAAGAAGCTGCGACGGTGGCGCTGAACACCCTAACTGAAGACGACTACCGTGGGTGCTTCGAGGCGTGGGAGCGGAGGTGGAAGCGATGCGTGGAACTCCAAGGAGACTACTGTGAAGGATTATGATCGAAATTTCGCCGAAAATTAATTTAGCTGCCCCTCGGAGCTCGATTCCGGGTTTCAAATTGCCATACCTCGTATAGTTAGGAGTATTGTGAAAGAATAAAGGATTGTTTGAGAATTAACTACAATTTTCGGTATGAAAAAAGACGAGAGGTGTCGTGGAAAACTAGGTTGGAACGATCCTTTCGCTAAATATTATGTATTTAATACAAATCAAAATTGAATGAACAACGTTCCCAAGTAATTAAAGAAAGAAAATAGCAAATTAAGGAATTATAATTAAAGATGTAATTCATAGTTTTTTTTCAAGTTATAGAAATAAACATTTTAATATTAATTATTATAAAAATATGAACTGATTGTCGTGAACTTAATCACTATATTAGATTTTAGTAATGATATGTGGTAACTAAAGTTTGTTTCTCTGAAAAGTTGCATCGATAGTGGTATTGTATTTTTTTGTATATTTTGCTAGATTTTTGATAATTCTTGAATCAAGGTAATTCAAACTAAATTGTAACAATACCTCTGAATTTATATCATAAAACTTATTGTTGAAATCGCTACTTTTTCGAATGATCGAAAATTTGACATTTTGAAAAATTTGCTTCATTTAATTATTTATTCCGATCGAAAAGATAGTAAATTATTTGCAAAAATTATTGTCTATTCTTCAGTTCAAAATAATACGTAATTTATAATGATACACTGATATTATACTCATATATTTATATAGAGTAACATACTGAAAAATCACTGGCACTTACCTGACTCCATCATCATTATCCTCAGCTTCTACTGAATCACATTCACAATTCATTCGAAAGTAATTGAAGAGGTTATGAATATTATAATTCGCACGGCTTGCTAAACACTTACGTTCCTACGAATACTACTAACGCGCACGCCTATCAATGTTGTTGTAACTGTTCCTAGTCTTCGGAGTGTAACTTGCGATAAAGAACTTAGTATTAAAATAGAATCGTGTAGGAGACGCCAACAAAAATGAATGTAAACAATTTATTTTTGTCGGAGCGTAATTAGACAAATCATCATCATCGTGTAGCCGTCAATGTCCACTGCTGGACATAGGCCTCCTCTAGGTTCCTCCATGTCTCTCGGTTCTGGGCCGTCATTATCCAATTCCCAGCAAATCTCTTTATATCATCGGTCCAGCGTGTCGGTGGTCTGCCCCTATGACGTTTGTCTTCTCGTGGTCGCCATTCCAGTATTCTTTTAGTCCACCTGTCGTTTGATGTTCTCGCTATATGACCAGCCCATCTCCATTTCGTTCTAGTTATGTGTTCAACTATGTCTTTAACTTTAGATCTTTGTCTGATGGTATTATTGGTTATTCTGTCTATTTTAGTGATTCCAAGCATGGCTCTCACCATTGCTCGTTGGCCCACTCTTAGATTCTCTGCTGACTTTTGTGTTAATGTCAGAGTTTCTGCTCCATATGTCATTACTGGTGACACGCACTGTTCATACACTTTTCTCTTTAGACATATGGGTACTATATCACTTTTAAATACCTACCTCCCGTAATTTGCCAAAAGCAGCCCAACCCAAACCTATTCTACGCTGTATCTCGTGCGTTTGATTGTTTTTTCCAATTTGTATTTCGTGCCCGAGGTATTTGTACATATGCGTCTCCTTTATCTCGGAGTCGTCTATTCTGATGTCTTGTTCAAGCACTAAATTTGTCATTATTTGGGTTTTACTTGCATTTATTCGGAGACCGACTCTTGATGAGGCCTGTACTATTTCTTCAAGCATATGTCTTGCATCACCGATGTTATCTGTGATAAGAACGATATCATCTGCGAATCTGAGGTGTGACAGCCTTTCGTCATCAATATTGATTCCTCTACTTTCCCAAGGTAGTGATTTCATTGCGTATTCGAGGACAGCTGTGAAGAGTTTTGGTGAATGGTGTCTCCTTTCGAACTCCTCTGCCCACTTTTATTTTGCCTGTTGTTTCGTGAAGTTTTGCAGTTGCGGTGGCATTATTGTATATGTATTCTATAAGCCTTGTATATCTATAATCTATTCTAAACTGCTCCAATACTGCTATTTTCGATGGTAGTTCTACCGTGTCGAATGCTTTATGGAAATCGATGAATACTAGGGCTAAGGGTCTATTGTATTCCACAGACTTTTCTATCAGGAGTTTAATTGCTTGGAGATGGTCATTTGTTCCGTAGCCCTTCCTAAAGCCGGCCTGTTCCCTTGGTTGATAAAAATCTAATTTACCCTCTAGACCAGAGGTTCCCAAACTTTTTTTTCACATAGACCACTTTGAAAATTTTGCTGGTTCCGGTTGACCCCCTGCAGCTACATTTCTACCATATTCCTAAAACTCGACAAAAAATGTGAAGATTAGATCTAACTATGGAAATTTGCATTGGGGCTGAGTTCCAACCACGAATTAACAGTTTTAGAAATAAAAGTGTGAATTTATTGGTTAATTAATTAATTGATTGTGCCGTGAGCGGATGTCAAAAAAGCAAAGTTGGCCAATCAAAAAAATTATTCCATCCAATCCAATAATGACACTAAATTTTTTTTCGATAAGATATGACGAGGAAAACGCTGTCATAAGCTTTTTTTTGCAATTCCCCACAGTCCAGTTTTTCGGGTATTTGTGCCTGCATGCAAAATGTTTGATACAATTTTTTGAATTTCACCTTCAGCACTATTAGTGCTAAGGCCGAGTAGCTTCTCTTGTAATATCACATTCTGCACTTCCGTTTCATCAAATGGATTCATGATCCATGGTAGTATTTGCATCGTCAGAATATCTTCAAAACTGATTTTGAAGTCATCATGCAGGGCAATTAAATGTTAAACGTATGTCTAAATATTCTCATGAAGGCATTCTACCTGTGACAAAGTAATAAGTTTTTCCGACACTGGCAAACACTATAATCGATTCGCTCTACTTTTCTTTTCGAAATTCAGGAAGCAAATGAGCAACGTTTATCCTTGGCATTCGTATTCCAAGGTATATTGGAAATAATCAAACAAGTTCATGCAAGATTTCAAGCACACACACCACAACTCGTATTTCGTCCCTTTGCAAGTCTGAACAAGAGTTGCGGACGACGGAGGGCGATGTGTCGACACGATGTACTGAATATGGAATATGCAAGTTTTTACAAGTAACTGAAATTCTTGAAATATTATCTGCGTACATTGATAGGTGAAGTCAAGCCAACATTTTATTTTTTCGAAACCAGATAAATTTTCGTGGACCCCCGCTTATGAATTGTGAACCCCCATATTTTTGTCACGCCAACGTAGACCCCCGTCTAGCCTCCCCTGGACCACTTTGGGAATCAATGCTCTAGACGTTTAGCAATGATTTTAGTAAATAGCTTGTATGAATGGCATAGGAGGCTTATCGGTCTATAGTTCTCAAGCTCGGTGATTTCGCCTTTTTTATATCATAGTATCATTATGGCATTGTTCCATTGTGACGGGATTTTTCCACTTTCAAGACATAAGTTAAATAATATATTTAAGCCCAGCACGGTTTTAGAGCTGGTTGCTCCACTCAGACGGCCGCACTGAAGTTTGTGGAATCAGTTTACGAATGCCTGGATTCAAATTTACATGTGTTAGGGATTTTTTTCGATCTTTCCTGCGCCTTTGATACTCTATCCTTCAAGTTCATTATAGATAAGTGTTATAATCTTGGCTTTAGAGGCATTTTTTCCGACTGGCTGCTTAGCTTTCTTCAACAGAGAACACTGTCGGTAAGAAACGATAAAACTTATTCCGGAGAGTATAATATAGATATGGGTGTTCCTCAGGGCTCTGTGATGGGACCTTCTACTATTCCTGCTGTTTATAAATTGACTTACCTCTCATTTTATCCTGCTTATTACTTATATTATTTGCTGATGACACATCTGTCGTCATCGCGGCCCGAAGTTGTGATGAGCTCCAGATAGCCTGTAAAAAATATTATGGCTGAGTTCATATCATGGTGTCGCCGTAACAATTTGATAGTTAATGTAGGAAAAAACAGCCTGTCTGTATTTCGGTTTAAGACACTGTGAAAGAAGTCTGTTGAAAATTGATTGTCTGGGCACTACTATTATTCCAGCTGATTGCACAAAATTCCTTGGATCCACATGGATCGAAGTTCTTAGTTGGTCAACCCACGTTGATGTCTTAAGCAAAAAAATTATAAAGCTTATTTCGCTATAAGTAGACTGAAAACTTCTTTACCACCTAGTTCTCTTGTTGATGTTTATTACAGCCTTATCTACTGTCATATCTCATACAAATATTTTTGCTCTGGGGTGACTGTGGTTCTTTCACTAGAGTTTTTGTGGCACAGAAAAGAGCAATACGTCTCATTTTTGGTTTGAACCATCGAGCATCATGTCGGCCTATATTTGTCGCCAATAAATTACTGTCACTTCCATGTATATACATTTTTAAATGTCACATATATGCGAAAGATAATGAGAATAACTGGAAAAAGCTTGCTAGCTCGCACGATCATGGAACACGAATTCACAGGTACTCCTGGTCCTAAAACTCGGACTCACAGTTTTGAACGTTCTCCACTATATCAGGGTGTCAGATTGTTCAATCATTTGCCCTCCCATTTGAAATCTTTGAACAAACTAAAATTTAAAAGAGTTATTAAGGAGCTATTACTACATAAGTGCTTCTATTCGGTTAAAGAATTTCTCTCTGATTCATTGATCACTCAGTGGGATGGTAATTGTTGATGTAAATGTTAGAATAGAATTAACTTGTAATATTGACTTATCCTATACACATTGTTAAGTGTCCTAAAGGATCAATAAATTATTATTATTATTATTATTATTATTATTATTATTATTATTATTATTATTATTATTATTATTATTATTATTATAAGAATTCTGGCACTAGATTTTCTTCAAAAATGTATTTGGACATAAATATCAATTTGCAAAAAATTTATTTTTTAAACTCATATTTGTCTAATAAGTTATTCAACTTATTAACATTTTTGAAGAGAATCTAGTGCAAGAATTTTTATAAATATATTATTACTCTCATATTTTTGAAATTTATGAATAGTAAACTGGTATATTCTGAATTTTATGGTTTCATGCTCAATATTCCGGTTGAATTTCAGTTTAAAAATATTTTCGGAACGGAAAAATAAATGTTAATAAGTGTATCATTGTTGAATATTCAATTAGATCCCACGTATATATATCAAATAATTTTCATGGCTGTTATAGCAATCAAGACTGTGTAATAGGATACCATTCAAATGCTGATTTAATTGTATAGTTATTAGTGTTGAATTTTAATTATCACGATGATAAATAATTGGCCTGAGTGAGACTTATATAATTAGTATTACTAGAAAATAGTTGAATGGCTCGTTGGGTTCTACTCGTTTAGGGGAAATATCAGCTCTTCAAATAAAGTTGTTAGGATACCCATTATTAATTGAATACCAATAAGATAATAGTAGTAAAGAAAACAAATTCATCAATATCAAGAAATGTGCTCTATGAAATTACTGATTGAATATTCCTTCGGAATAAGTGGACAAAATTCAACTTTATTCTTGGACTGTGTGAATCCAATAAAGTATATAGAACAATATATACGAATTGAAATTATGTAAAATATGAGTAAGTTGGATAAACCACTATGTTAACAGAAGAATCAGACAATGTACAAAGATTTTGTTATTATAATCCTAATTAATAATAGAGAATTTTATAACAATTTTTTTTGTTTCGTTTGTATATTATTTAATGATAAAGAAACGTAAATCTAGATTGCTTTGCTTACTGGTTTTCTAGGTGTCAAGGCAACACAAATTTGACAATTCAACAAACTAATTCTCAGAAACATTGAAAGTCACTTATCTACACATTATAGGAATGTGCGTTTTAGGTAAGTACCCGAGTATTAAGAAATAACTTGTTGTAGTAAAATATATGAAATTTTTCTTACAGATTAGGTACATTAGGTCGGATTCGGAACCCAACTTTACCTACGCCGTCCGACGTTCTTGAAATTGCCGTGAGCGTACAAAAAAGTGTATTCTTTTGTAAGCTCACGGCCGGACAAAAAAGTAAAAACAAAATGACGTCTGTGAAATCAAACTTCAGCATTGAGAACTGATGAAAATAAATTTTTTTTCTTTGACGGGAGCAGAAGTCTTGTTTTGTCGAAATAGTGGCAAAAGTAAGCAATTTTCACTCTAGGGGGTAGAATATGATTTTTACTCCCTAGGGAGTAGAATATAAATTTTACTCACTAAGGAGTGAAATATAATTTCTACTCCTGTTGAAGGTCCGATCCCTTAAAGATGAGGACTTGACTTCTTTTGCTTTCTCGCTAAAATAAACAAGCATAACGTTTTCGGTTCAATATAACCTGTACTCCTTTATCCGCACAATACTTTTTAAAACAATTATAGAATATCTCGTATAACTTTTTCGATTTCAAATGTAATAATTTTCTTCAGGTTCTTCATAATCTATGACGAGACTTTTTAGAATTTTTGACGTTATTTTTGTTTGAGTGAAGTTTTGTGTATTAACAACTTAAACAACAGTCATTCAATTTCGTATAGTTATTTTCATTTACTATGAAATTTGATAATGGAACTGAACTTCTGCTTCCGTCAGTGAAAAAAATACTACTAGTATATATTATTTTATTTTCCACTTGTATATTATTTGTTGATTTTACCTTAGATACGGTTGCTATAAATACACTCATTATGCCCTAGGGCGTTATGAGCGGGCATTATGGATCATAACGCTAGCTCATTATACGAGGACAACTGAAGCAACTTCCAGTGATAAAATACTTCAAAATCCTTGTCGTATACGACTCTGGATTTCTCCGGCAATGAATATTCGCAGCTTTAGCTGCATTTTCTATGATATTCTTGGGTAAATTCATTTTCATTTCCATTATTTCAATAAGACTAAACAAATAAAGC
>JARQZK010001592.1:0-22500 GCA_030704885.1 Cynegetis impunctata
GTAACCTAATGTTGTCATTGTCCCATGAATTATCGGCATAAAAATTGAAAAATAACTTATTTTAAATTTGCTGCTAACGTGTTGAATAGTTGAAATGGTAGTAAATCAAAAAAAATTTTTTTAAAGATTGCAAGTTAGTGACAGGAGACAGGGGCGTAGCCAGCGGGGAGGTCAGCAACCCCCCTCCCCTGACGTTTCGGGACATAGAAAAATTGTACTTGCCAATAGCAATACCAGGATTGTGCTGAACAAATTGAGATACCTTCAATAAGTAATAACCATTGCGCTGAAAATATTCAACTGTAGATAAATTCATTAATTTCAACTTGCACATTCAGTATTTTGCTAAATGCTGGCTTATTAGTCATTATAGAGGGATATTAATTAGAAGTTTGTTGTTAATCCCTAATTTTAAGACATCCTGTGGAATAATTTCTGAACAATTTTTGTTAAAGACCATTTCTTTTTTTTGTTTTATGGTACATGCCTTTAAGTGCACTAGTTCATTTTTAAGAATCGAATGAACTTGTCATCAACGGTTTACTTTAAGAAATCTAATTTTTGATTGAAGAGGTGGCTTTTCTTGTTGTTGCCCTAGTGTCAGTTTGGCAGTGAGAAACCTAAATGATCCCCAACCATGGCTTTAAGTGCGGAAAATTGCGCAAAAGCAGTTGATCTTGTTGATGATGGACGTAATAATGAATATATTGAGGAGATATTAAGCAAGTACCTTGTACCTTTTAATGGATTTATCGGCGATTCATCCTGATGCAGGATAATGCTCGGCCACATACTACAATTTGGGTCACACAATACCTCGCGGAAGTATGTAGGTATTAACAAGATGAACTGGTCATCATGTTCGCCTGATCTCAACATTATAGAGCATGAGTGGGACTTGCTTGGTAGGTGAGTCAGAGATCGCAAAATAGCTCCGGCTACGATAAATGAGCTTAGTTCAGCAATTCAGGAGGAATGACAAAATATTGCTCAAAATGTTATTTGTTACCAAATTGACAGTATGAACCGACAGTAATTAGAGCTCATTTATGTGGTAATACAAAATATTAAGCTGTATTTGTTGTGAATAGTACGTTTCTTCAGGTTATTTAATTAAGAGTTGAGGTAGTTTGTTTTGAAGTTTGATTTTTGATTTGAATTGAATCAGTTTGCATCATAACGCCCGCAAATTGTACAAAGATAAATGAAGCAACTTCCATTGATTAAATACTTCATAATCCTTGACGTATACTACTCTGGATTTCTTCGGCAATAATTTATTCGCAGCTTTGGCTGCATTTTCTATGATATTCATGGGTGAATTTATTTTCATTTCCATTATATCTATAAGACTACACAAAGAAAGCAGCAATGACATTCACTAAATATTTTGACAAAAATATTCACAAACGTCAAAATATCAACAAATGACATGCCTACTATGAGAAGGAAAATGGAAATTATAGGAGCAATGGACCAATTTCAAAATCGATTTTTCAGTATAACAAAATAACTTTCTCGTGAAAAATAAAATCTTGTATGCACCACGTGCATTACTAGATCTATATAACGCACTTGGTACATAAATAACTATTACAATTTGCTGAACAAATTTTGAAAATTCAACTGAGAATTGAAAAACTATGACCCCTCAAATTTTACCAAATATCAACCCGTTGCGTTTTTTTGCATGTGAATATATATATATATATATATATATATATATATTTATATATATATATATATATATATATATATATATATATATATATATATATATAAAGGGCTATTCAAATTCGTGTCTATGCATGGGCATTTCGATAACTGTAAGAGATAGAGGGACGGTTAAATGGGTACGGATGAAAAAATTTGATCTAGCTTCTCCAGTTCTTGAGTTATAAAGGAAAAATCGAAAATTTCGAAATTCTTTTCATTTTAGGAATTTTTTTCAAAAAAATTTTCACTTCGCCAACTTTTTGTAGGCTATCCAAATATCTGAATTATAATGATATATATGATATTGTCATAATATTTTCATCTGAATTACAGTGTGTTGGAAATATTGAACTATTACCAGTAAAATTCCAATTTTATTTAAATTTCAGCTGTTATTTGAAAAAAATCATAGAATAAGGTATAGAATGCCTCGTATTAGTTCGATATTTTCAAATCACTTTATGATCTAGATAAAAATAAAACGGCAATATGAAACAGCAATGTCGGGATGGTAATCGATATTGGCACAAGTTTATTTCAATACAAAAAAGCTTGAAAGGAAGAAAAAATATTATATATAATATAATAAATAATCATGAAGTTTTCGGAAATAACTGCAAGTGATGATAAAAAAATCAAAACTAGGTAATTACTACCCAACTTGTGCATGAATTTCTAGGAGAAAACATTTTCGAGAAAATGTTATGATATACCTATAAATTGTAAAGGTCCCTCTAGAAATTGTTATTATCGTTTCATTTCTTAGAGCTAGTATATAATGACGATTGTTAGTTCAACAGTTCCATCTCTTCAAGGTATTGAGCATTTAAGTCACGAACCCATACAACATGTTGATGAAAAATATCTTCATCCGCAACTTCATTCGGTGGTTCAGGAAAAATATGCTACGTGGAAAACTGTAACACGGTAATTCAAATCGAGAAGCATTTGAATTCTGACTTTAGATGTTGTCTGAGCTATCTCATCGATATCTCCATTTCGTAAATTCTGACGTCATACACGCCCCCATAGTATTCGTCATCCCCCACAGGACCGGATTAAGAATCAACTCGGTTTTTCCAACCATCTGGCGGTAAATTCTAATAAGAATTGACATTGAAATATATCAGAAACTCTTGATTTGCTGGTGCGACTATAAATGACTGACAAATTCAGTATCTAATCTGAATGAAAGTAATCGAAAAGCTATACAATTTGGCGAGTATATTACATCGTAAGTCAAAAATATGAAATTCGTGAAAAAATTATTGTGAAACATAGTTATACGTATACAAGGAGAATAATATATAAACGTTCATCCATTTTATTCTGCATATGGTAGATTCTGGTATAACAGCTTATACTCTCACTAATAGTATTCAGAGTTACTTTGAAGCTAAAGGACAGTACTTTGTCATTCTGTAGATATGAGAATATGATTTGGAGTAGAAATTATAATGTTTTTTCTGTCACGTTTATAATATAATAGGGTGTCTTTAGGTCTGAAATCTTTAGATTAAGAGAATTCGCAATTTTCATATGGAAATAAAATAATTTTCACACACAAGCTAACACGTTACTCTCTCTCTCTCTCTCGTAGCTCACAACCCTTTGTGGGTTTTCGCTGCCAGTACGGGTTTTTTTTTTTCGGTCCATCATTTCTTCTCTCCATTCCGGTACTCCAAGGTATTCAGGTCTTTAGCGATGTTATATGATAACATATAGATGCGAAGTGATTAAAAACTGAAATCAAATTTCTTAAATACGAGGAGTGCCGATATATTTCTGCAGAAATTTATGTATGATATTTAGAATCAATTGGTGAAAAATAATAAGAGATGTGAATAATTTAACTCACTTCAATCCTTTCATAAGTTATTAGACATTTTTATTTACCTACTGATTTCTGAAAATTTTCTAATTAATCTCAGATTTCTATTTTCAAGTATCATATATGATTTTCTTCCGAAAGAGATATTTTTCAAACCGTTATTTGCATTCTAATATTATTCTTCGGAAAATTCGAAATCTTCAGCCAAATTACAATACGATACCTAATTACCTTACGATAACATTATCAATATCAATTGATTCATAATTATTTTTTTTACTCAAAGGACCTACAGTTTTACGCCAGTTCCGAACGGCCAATGGGTTTGAAACTGAGTCATTACCCAACAGTCATCTTTAGAACACCCAAGAGCAAGGTGTGCCTCGAACCCACAATCCTTGGTTTACAAGCGATACACCCCACCGCTTGGCTACCGAGGCCTCCGATTCATAATTATTGCTTACTACATTTACAATTAAATAAAATATGCTTGTGTCTTCAAATACTACTACCACGAACTTCCAATATTACCATATGTCTGTTATCAGTTATTCTTTAATCGATATTTTCCGTGGAGCTGTAGAAATAGAAAACGACCAAATTGTTTGAACGCCAGAGATGACAGTCACAGACTCCGATCAGCATGGAAACCACTCCTCAGTGGTCACCATGTCACACCTAATCAGAGTGCATCCCGCACTGATGAGCGTGAGTACCCGCCTCTTAAATACGGCCACGCAACGATCGACCCGTCAGTCGACTCTGAAGAGTAGGCAGGTTGAGAATTCAGAGTTGACAGGAAGCACTACGGTTGGTGGAGTAGGCAGGTTGAGACCACGCAACCGTATTGTTTCCGATTCCTCCTAATTAGATTCGTGGAGTAGGCAAATTGAGGCCACGCATCTGAATTATTTCCCTTCTAATTCTCCTGAAAATAGCTTAGCAAAAGGAGCCGAAACGTCGAGATTTTTCGAATTTTTTAAGCGGTTCATTCCGAGAACCAAGTTTTTCAAATACTTCCGACCGCGGAAATCTTTCTGAACATAAATATATATATATATATATATATATATATATATATATATATATATATATATATATATATATATATATATATATATATATATATATATATATATATATTTATATATATACATATATATATATATTAGAGATTAATTTTTTTTCGAAAATCGTGGTCTAAAACGGATGATAAAACTACTTTACTTCCGCAACTGACTGCTTTCCTTCGATACACTACAATAGTATGAATTTTATGGAAAAATACGACTTATATTAGTAGATATTGTTGACCTTTGGATTATTCAATATAGAATGAAAAACTGTTCACCTTTTAACCCATTGAATCATGTTGGTATCACCTCGATTTTCTGGAATTCTCCTAATTTATTGACTCAGTCTACTTTTGTGATGAAAGAACATGAAGATGTAATGAAAAATTTTTAATTTTTCGGAAAAATGCATTTCTGGTGAATTTTGTCGAAGAAAGAACTTGAATTTTAGTGAAATTGGGTTCTTGGGGTCACTGTCAACTTAAATTTCACAAATATGGCCCCAAAAACCCTCTAATTTCTTTAGGTTTGTTTTTTTATGAATCCTATAATATAGGTTATTACTAATTATGTCGATTGTACGATATTTTCATGTCCTTTCATCACTACAGCAAATAAAAATTGTAAAGAACCCTACCTCAATTCCTTAAAGAGTAAATAAATCAGGAAAATTCTAGAAAAATCCAGGTGGTGCCGCCATAAATATAAATATATGTATATATATATATATATATATATATATATATATATATATATATATATATATATATATATAAATATATATATATATATATATATATATATATATATATATATATATATATATATATATATTATATATATATATATATATATATATATATATATATATATTAATTATATATATATATATATATAATATATATATATATATATATATATATATATATATATATTATATATATATATATATATATATATATATATATATATATATATATATATATATATTTATATATATATATATATTTATATAGTATATATATATATATATATATATATATATATATATATATATATATATATATAATATATATAATTTATATATATAATATATATATAATAATATATATATATATATATATATATATATATATATTATATATATATATATATATATATATATTATATATATATATATATATATATATATTATATATATATATATATATATATATATATATATATATATATATATATATATATATATATATTTATATATATATATATATATATATAATATGGTATATTACAATGAACGTTATAAATCTTAAAGGCTATTTGAGGTCAATTCACGTATGAATTACCAATGGTTTCATTATAAGCGGTTATGTCCGAATAAAATATTCTCAAAGCCTTTCATAGGTAGATGGATATAAACTTGATATCTTTTTAATTTTATTCACAAAATGATTTAATGATAAATAGTAGCCGCAAATCACAAGGTGAATAATGTCTATTAGTTGCAGTGTTTTTATTCTTCTTCTTCTTCTTATTCAGCCATTTTGTATGCACTCCTGGACAAAGTAAAATTTTTCCACGTCTCTCTGTTTGGTGCCACCTGGAACCAGGTTTTGCCTGCGATCTACTTGATGTCATCTAGCCATCTTCTTTGTGGCCTTCCTAGACTTCTCTCAGTTACCCTTGGTCTCCATGTTGTTTTTTTTTGTATCGATCATTCTCTTGATTGTCTTGCGACATGTCCGACCCATTGCCACTTTAATGGCGGGTTTACATTATTCAACTGAGTTGATCAAGTCACTTGAATTCAAGTCACTTGAATGCGAGTTGAACGTGTAAACAGCTTATTTTCATTTCAGATGATCAATTGACATAAACTCGATTGAGTTGAACCATGTTTAACTTTTTGATTCAATTCAGTAATTCAATTGCAGAGTAAACATGTCGCCGAGCAGGTGGTCGGAAGAAAAATCCGTAAAATTTGTTAGTGTTTATGAAAACTATGAGTGTTTATGGAACACGAAGTGTGATTTATATAGGAACAGGGAGGCTAGGTCTACGGCAATCAAAAATGTAATTAAAGATATGCATGAATTAGGCGTAGAGATGACCGAGAAGAAGTAAAAAATCGCATCAAAGCTATTCGAACTACGTACATGTCCGAACTGCGCAAAGTAGTAAAGGCCGCAAAATCAGGTGTTTCAATAGACGATCTATATCAACCGACATGTGCATGGTTCAAAAATGCTGACCGCTTTTTACGCCACGTCGTCATTATTCGCCCAGTGTTCGAAAACATGGTAAGTAGGTCAATATTAATTAATAACTTGTAAGGAACACTTTTAAACAACATGATCGACCGCCACACCTTCGGTTATTCCCCGCGTTCGGTTATTC
This sequence comes from Cynegetis impunctata, assembly GCA_030704885.1. Lineage (NCBI taxonomy): Eukaryota > Metazoa > Arthropoda > Insecta > Coleoptera > Coccinellidae > Cynegetis > Cynegetis impunctata. Next base: position 7,018 of record JARQZK010001592.1, read on the forward strand.
CCAGCGTAGCTGCAGTGCAGACTTCACGGCCAACCCCAGGCTATTTCTAGAATTTATTTTTTTAATTTATATTTGATGAATGAATAACCTAATAACCAAGACAAGAGACACTTACTTGATTTTTCGAGCTCGGCGTGACTAGGTCACAGCTCACGAAACCTCTTGTATTCTTTCTGTACCATTATATCTACTGTCATAATAAATTTTTCCCGTTCGTTTGATTATTGTTTTCTTACAAACTAAACATAAATAGGTACACACGTGTATGTAATTTGAAGGCATTTATTATTATTTACGCTGTTGGTGTTATTTATTTAATTGTAAATATAATACGTATTATTATATACCTACATCATAGCATAAATAACGGGGAGTCCCAAAACTTTTGTCATCGCAGTATGTTCCTGCGTTGCTGTTTGTAGGTTTCTCCAAGAACCCGGAGTGATATGTCCTGATTCTAAATCTTTTGTATCAACAAGTCCATTTTTAATGTAAGATCCCGCAGAAGTTTTCCGCAACCAATTGTGCAAAGCAATAGTAGCCTTTACTATTGAAGTAACTTTTTCTGGAGAAAGTGCAATTGGTCTCTCGAAAATTCTGAATTTGGCTACCAATATTCCAAATGCATTCTCAACAATTCGACGAGCTCTACTTAATCTGTAATTAAATATTTTTTCCCTTACTGATAAATTTCGTTTTGAGAACGGTTTCATGAGGTAGGTTTTCAAAGGAAAAGCATCGTCTGCAACAACAACCATTCCTTGAGGCATATTTAACCATGAATTTTCTAACCCGTCATACAAGGAACTTTCTTGAAAAATTCCCCCATCTGAAGCTCTCCCTTGAGCACCAATGTCTACGTACGTAAAACAGTAGTCGGCGTCAACTAATGCAAGCAAAACTATACTGTATGTCCCTTTATAATTATAATAATCAGATCCTCCACCTGGTGGATTTTTTATCACAATATGTTTACCATTTAGTGCACCACCACATTTTGGATAGTTCCATTTTGCAGAAAACTCTTGTTCTATATATTGCCATTCCACTTCCCTCCTAGGAACCTACTAATAACACATTATGAATTTCAGTTTCACGATCATAAAAAATTATTTCGTAGGTATGTAATCCAAAACACAGTTTGCATCATAAGTACTTATTTTCAGAGTTCTCAGTCAAAGAGACGGGCCAGCACATCTCCTTCTAGGGAAAAAGCACAAGGTGAAGAAGTTGTTTCGCAGCAGAGGGGAGTAAATGAAGCAAATGACAACACGGATAACGAAACACCATCTGCATCTAATGATCAAAGTGGAAACACTGAATGTATAATAAATGATACGTCAAAGTACTTTCAAGCTACTAAAAATCAAGTTATTATGAACCAGTCATCCGATACGCAGCCTGAAGTTTCTCAGAGTATTAATACACCTTCTCAGGTTCGCACCAAGATGCGATTAAAGAAGCGATTAAAGAAGCGAGTTCGACATTTTTGGTAAACATGTTGCAAGCCAGCTAAGAAAAAATGACCTTGTAAGAGCTATTGAAGTACAAGGCGAAATAAATTCTCTTCTTTCGAAAGCGAGGATTCAAGATATAATAAAAAATAAGCAAAATCAAAGCAAAAATCAAGCCTCTCAACTACAAATCATAGAAACTGATGAAACTACCTCTTCATATTGGCCAAATACCCCACATTCAGTGCTAGGTGATTCCCAATATTCCGGACCATGTTCTCCGGAAGAAACAAATATGCTAAAATTCTGTTCGATGTTGAGTGACCCCCAAAATTCGGAATCATATTCATTTCATGCAGAAACAAATATAGAACAATCAAAAGTGAATTAACAACAGAAGACATCCTCTCCCAAGCATTGCACACAATTCAATAATCTGTCACAATACCAATTTAATGTGCGTTTATATTATTATACACTATAGGTATATTCAAATATATAACTACATTATAGTAGGTACTATATTAATACATTATTAAATAATTTGGTGTTCTGTAATATTAGGTATCATAAATTGATTCACATATCTCTATAAGGAAACATGAAATTGTACAATTTGACACTCTGTAAAGATATTGTAGACTTTTAAATGAATCTCCTGATGCTAGATATCGTGAAGTTATTTTCAGCTTAATACGGGGCGAGAAAGCTTCTCGCATAACTGTGTCTTGTTTTTTAATTCTGTGTTCAATTTTAACAACAATTTGTCAAATTGGTTTACATTCTTTCTTAAAAAATTTCTGAAATTGTTAGGATCTTCTAATCTTAATTCGGGAATGAGGTTATTAGAGGCACCCTGTGCGGCCCTGCGATTAATCCAATCTTTTACCCATATACTCTATTTACGTTTTTTTTCTTTTTTGCTAATATTTTCTGCTAATTCACTGGCTAAAACTGAAACCGTTTGGAGAACTGCTCTGCAAATTACCACTTTCGCCATTTTGAATCAACTGATATGCATTCAATTCACTAGAAATGTGTAAACCAGTAATTGAATTCATTTCGCTTGAATTCAACTGACTTGATCAACTCAGTTGAATGATGTAAACCCGCCAGAACAGGAGTCACAGACGTTATGAAACGCGTTGCACGAAAGCTAATTCCTAGTATTGCTCTCTCAATCGCCCTTTACGTCACTCTTAATCTTTGAGCACTACGTTTTATGAGTGTCATTGTTTCGAGGCCATAAGTGTTCACAGGTAGTGTGCATGCCTCGTATACTTTTCTTTTGAGGTTGATTGGTATATTTAGGTCTTTAAGTATGTAACTGAGTTTTGACTGGCTTTGCCTAGTTTGATGTTATGGCCGAAGTATACATAGTTTTCAACATTCTCAAACCTCTTGTTGTCATCTTGTCCTTCTATTTCACTGTCACTCATTATTTTAGTCTTGTCCAGGTTCATTTATAATTCCACGTATTTGCTCGCTTCATTTAGTTCTTGTAGCACCTCTTTCAGTTCTTCAACGTCACTCGAGATTATAATGATATCGTCCGCAAAACGTAGGTGGCTCAGATAAGATCCGTCTATATTGATGCCTTTCTTTTCCCATGCTAGATGTTTAAGGTTCTAGGCACTAGGGTAAACAATTTTGGGGAAATCGGATCCCCTTGTTTTTTATTATACCAGTCCAAATCCCATGTTAGGTGACTCATATAGTTACACAGTGATAACATAAATGTATGTGTTCATTATTTCGCTTGAGACACTTAATATCTATAAGTTTATTTTCTTGTGATTTCGAAATCTACTTATAGGATTACATCAATAAAGAATTGTTAGAGATAAACAAATGATCTCTTCAAATTTTTAACAATTTGATATATCAGTGAGGATGTTTGAAATATGAAAATCAAAATTTTCTGAGTATTCTATTAGAGTATTTGAGTTATTGATATGGTAATATCAATTCAGAGATATGAGAACAAATAAGCCTAATAAGATTTATTTAAGTACCAAGTACCAGGTTGATTTGTGCGAGATATTTATAAAAAATTCGGCTGATCCACATAGAAGCCACGATTACTTAAACTTCCAACACTTTTCTAAATTCTATTGTTGAAATATGTTCTAAGTTTTTCAGTGATTTCAATAATTTCTCCAGCGAAATCTCTGCAGCTGCTAGTAAATTTTTTGAATCATTCTTTATATTGCGAATTGTATCCTATTTTTATTATATTCATTGATATATGAAAAAATGTCTACGTTTTTCTAGAAGATACATTTTTTCAATGTATCATCTAAAAGTCCATCAATATTTAGGTGAACGTAATATATATAATGATGAAACGATCAATCACGTTATTGTTTCTCAGAATAAAAGTAGCTCATTCGAGAAGCACTCACGCTTTTGAGCATTTACAGATATTCATAGGGCTTATTTCTATTTTGTTATTCTTTGTAGGCCAATGATATATTAGTTATTAATCAGCCGAACAGCATGTTGATATTTTACCGATGGTTTAAAAAGGATTATACGTCATATTCATATTTTTATAACATAAAAATACACATTCTGCATCAATTACGTTAGTACCACAGGTATTCGAAAATCTCAGTTTATTCATTTAGAAGCTTTTATTACTGAGAAAATGATCACTTAGGTTGAAACTATTTTGAATTCAAACATGTCTTCATACAAAACAGATAGAGATATCTCCATCAAAATCTTCAAAAACTATAGAATTCTTTGAAATTATCTCGGACAAATTAAAATTGAATTTAGTTATATCCTTGAAGAAAAGTGCAGTGAATATATATCTGAAATAAGCAGTTCTTGAAATCCGTCTACATAGCAAACCGAGATAAATATACTTCTTACTTTTAAATAACACTCGTCCTCCAGATAAGCAAAGTAGATAGTACGGTATCCAAATACAAATATTCTATTTATTTACTGTGATATTGTTCTGTAAATGATAGAATCTGAGGCTTTTGATTCAGTGTTCATACTAGTACATGAAAAGTTTATATACTAATATCTTTAGTATATTCGATGAATGAATCAATTTGCAATGTGATCCATAGATGTCCTAGTTTTCGGTTTCGTCGCAGGATCCAGCGAGAATAATTGTATTAATTTTATTACATTCAGTTAACTAACCCCATGCCACCCCTGACGAGAATTCTTGAACGCCGTCGAACTGGCGTCGTAGCTCTAGGCCGTCTGGGCGCTGCGAGACCACCGCCGCCAACTTTCGGCGCACGAAGCCGCCATAACCTCAAATCTCATGTCGTCTTTCGTGTCGATGCATACAAATTCATTCGAATGTGGTCCACAAAATATAAAGTGTTGTATTTCTTAGAAATTAGTGAGTCCACAGTGTATTCCGAGTAGTGCTAATATGGTGATAATGGTGAATGTAGGTTCATCTTCTAGGTTGTTTAAGAATTCGATATCTATTCAATCGCTTAGTTGTGAAATCATCCACCTAAGAATTATTTCATTAAAAAAACATTGGTATTATAGATTATTAGTGAAGGGGTAGCTTGCTCATTCATATGCATTAACTGGATTAGAATTTATGTCAAATGAGTTATCCAATTTTGGTCGGTTATTGCATTATAAATTCCTGCAGTCAGATAATCCATAACATCCTAGAGGATATTGTGATGTTCTTTTACACTATTTACTTATTGTAGAAACTCAGCTGCGGTCTTTCTTTTTCTGTGATTTGTGAATGCAGGTCAAAAGAAATTGTCTGAACGCATTTTTATCTGTTATAATGCTTTGTGGGCAACATATATCAGTTTCGATTTATTGCCTAATGTGCATCCAAAAGAAAACTAGAATACTTGTATGAAAAATTAAAGCATTTGTTTCAATCACCTTGAATAGTATCTAGGCATAAAAAATATCAACTGCATTTACGTCTCAAATTATATCATCAATTCCATAAATTGAATAGTAATAAAATGTTATCACAAGCTCAAAATTGACCAAATGTGTAACCAAGTTGGGGTTTCGTGAATCAGAAAAATTATGATGGAGTACCTACGTACCTACAATAGGTATCGAACAACTTTAAAAATATTCTGAAAATTGATCAAATACATTACATTCATGCTTAAATTCTTATGGAATATTCTCTGATGGTGAAAATGAAATGGTCGATCAAATTTTGCCGACAGTTTATGGTAATGCGCTCTTTTTCGTCATATCTGTGTGAAAATTTAAAATACATATAAACTTCAAATTTTGGGGTTAACTTTGCCAATGTAATCTAACTGATAAAAGATATTCTGCGTTCAAAATAATCACTTACTATCACTTTTAAGTTGTGTTGGGGGGGAACTGATTGAAAACAAAAGAACGACCGTTTAAACTGATTTATCTGATTTTATTTACATAAATCACTTCGTTCAGTATGAAAGAACACTAGTAATATTGTAAGGAATTGTACTTAGGTATAGCTCATTCGCGGTGATTGCCATATTGGTGTGGACAAACTATTACTTCAACTTAATTAGATCATTGGAAAACTTACTGCTTGATAGAGTTATGAAAATATGAGTTAAACATTTCTTACGTTTATTATACTATCATCAAATAAGTTGAAGATCAGCCTGTTTTCCTTAAAAATAGTGATATATATATATATATATATATATATATATATATATATATATATATATGTTTATATATGAATATATTAAAACATTGCTGAATGCAAACTAAATTTATTTCCCCGTTATATCGAATACAAGAAATAACTGATATTAATCTTGTCAAGCCTTTCATAAAATTACTTATATAAAGTTAGCACTACCACATGCGAGATGAAAGGTGGCATAATGTGATTAATTTGTCGCTTTTTTGTCGTGATTTTGTCGTGCAAAAAAAAAATTTGTCGCGAAATTATTTTTTTTTGAAACCAATGGTATTGCTAACTTGATATCAAGTTAGCACTACCACCTCTGGAAAACGATCTTCCAATGATCGGACAAATGTCGCATATGGTGCATAATTTGTCGCTTTTTTTCGTGCAAAAAATGTCGTTTTTTTGTTGTGATTTTGTCGTGCAAAAATTAAATATGTCTCGAAATTTTTTTTCATAAACATAATGGTAGTGCTAACTTGATATTAAGTTAGCACTACCACGTGCTAACTTGATATTAAGTTAGCACTACCACCTCTTGAAAACAGTCTTCCCATGATCGGACAAATGTCGCATCTGGTGCATAATTTGTCGCTTTTTTGTCGTGATTTTGTCGTGCAAAGAAAAATTTTGCCGCGAAATTATTTTTCCATAAATCGATGATGGTGCTAACTTGATATCAAGTTGCACTACCAACCATCTTCTGATATTCTGATGAAAGTCAGAGTTATGATTCAAATATGAAAAAAAATTTCAAGAACAATGAAAACGCTTTGTTTTTCACGACATAATTATAATTATTATATTAATTAATTCAACTCTTTTTTTATATTCTATGTTTTTTAGTCACCATGCCGTAATCTATTAAATTTCTAATAAAAGCTCGCCGATCAAAAATGAGAAATGTGGCCGCTGCTGAATTGATTACTGTACACTGTTGGGATGTTATTTTTATATCGATAGTAGTAGGTACCATAAAAAATTTGTCAAAGTTACTCTGTGAAATTATATTGTACGAATTATGTATTTAATATCAACAAATATGAATAAGATTGAATGAAAAATCGTATTTCCTACATGTAGCGCTATATTTGTTTCCCCACGTCATGAAAAATAATTTTTAAATATTAAGGTCACTGTTATAAATACATTCCCAAATTCAAAATTTCCCACGCTTGAAAGCTTGCATCTTCTCGACATGTACCCACCGCTAGATGGCAGCCAATGCTCCCTAGCACTTTTAAAAGCAATGAGTTTCTGTGAGTCACCGACACCTGACTAAGGCCCGGTTGTACAATATGCTGATATACTCCCGGATAGCGTTATCTTGCCGACAAGTATGTTTTTGATGTATTACAATTTACGAATAACTTTGTTGGTAACCCTATCGGTAGAATAACTTGTCGGGTACTCGAAGCGGCCGATAATTTGTAATCGGGAAGATTTAATACGAAGAAGAACATAACCTACTTGCTATTTATTTCTAGTGTTTGCTGTTTTGTTTATGATCGTATCTTTTGCTCTTATTTTGGAAGTAATTCATTTAAAATTTAAACTTAAATCTAAAATGGAAAAAGAAAGTAATAAACGCACGGCTAATTACACAAAAGAAGAATGTTGGCGACTTGTGGAAATTATTGAAAGGTTTGCACACATAATCGAAAACAAAAAAACGGATGCATTAACTTGGAAAGACAAGGTAAAAAAGCTTAATTTTTATTTATACACCTACCTACTTAAAACTTGTTATTTTTAAAATTTTAGAAAACTACTTGGCAAAAAGTTTGTATTGAGTTTAATGCAGTTGGGACTCAAACCCGAACATAGGAACAACTAAGGAGTAAATACGAAGTATTGAAAAAAGAAACGAGGAAAGCTGCAGCCAAAAGCCGCACCGACATAATTCGTACAGGTGGAGGTCCATATGAGATTACGGTCAATCCATTATATGAAAGGATTAATGCAATAATAAAATTAAGCGCTGAAGGAACACCTTCCCATTTTGATAGTGATCAGATAGACAATACCCCCTTTGTGATAAATACTCAAGCCGGTACCAGCAATGACTTTATGGTGGATGAAGGAAGTATAAATTTTGAACTTGAAGACAATTGTGAAGCTGATGCAAGTCTTGATATGTTTCATCAGGCACGCGAAACTCTTATAACTACAATTGCTGAAGTTACCTCAAAAGCCCCTTGATGTTCAGGAAGTTACCGAAATTACTCCAAAAGCTTCTGCCGATATACATTCAAACTGTAAAGTGGACTCTGCCGAAGTAAACAATTAGAGCAGTTATTGCCCTGCTAAGTTAAAAAGATTAAAACACCCTGCTCTCCAAACTCCAAAGAGAAAATCAGAAAACAAAAAAAAACATGTCTGCAGCTGGTCAAAAAATGACACCATGGGTTGACGCAAAAACGGATTTAACAAATTTAAAAACCAAACTAATCCAGGAAGAATTCAATGTTAAGGAAAAAAGAGAAGCAGAACTACACGAACAGCAGCAGCAGTTAAACAGTCAGCAGATGAAAATTAATGAATTATTAATTGAAAAATATAAATTAGAAATTAAGAACCTGGAGAAATAATACTTGCCTATGTTGTTTTGGTAAAAATAAAATGTGCTTGAAAAATATTATTTTGTTTTAAACAAATAGCTACTACCTAATATGCAATTAAATAAAGGAAAAAGATCTTAAACTTTTGTTAAACGAAAACGTATAAAAAATTCGTCTCCATCCCAGTAATACATGTGGTTTACTCGTTCTCTAATTCGCTTCTCTTTTCGTCTATTTAGAAAAACATTGGCAAGTAATTCATTTTCCTCATCACTACTGCTACTAGTTTCATACAAATTGAACATATTTAAATAATAATTATTTCTCTACACTTTCAAAAAGATTAGGTTTGAAACAAATAAACGACGACTATCTATATATAAAAACAAAAACAATACAGTCAAATGTCAAAACATTTATAAGTCAGTGTTCTCAATATTACTAATATGGGGGAAAACATGTGTCATATTCACTAGATCTGGGGGAGAGTTAATGCCAACTTAGTTATATTTTACCGATAGTAATCTCACCAACAACTACCGTTTGTAATACGGTTCGGGAGCTTATCCTTCCGACAACTATATCAGCCGGTTAGTTGTCGGGTACATTTATTGCGACATTGTACAACCGGGCCTAAAAGAATCAAACCTTTCTGATTGAGGTTAGAGCAAAAAAAATTTTCGTATTGTGAAAATTGTTATCGTGAAAGAGTCATTCTTAAATATAAAGCAGATATCGTAAAACGAAATGTGATTGTTTCTGCTAAAAACGATGTTCGGGCGAAAATCGCGTCGGAATTGGGTAACAAAGTAAAATCAATTGTCTTGCACTCGATAACAGTGTCGAATAGATACAATTTGTTGGACAAGGTTCTTGGTCGCAAAAATACACCTTAATTTCTTATACTTAGAAAAATCTACTAAGTTGAAGCAATTTCGTTCTATTAATTTATAATAAAAAATTATGCACCTAAATATGGATTCTAGAGATTTTAACCAGGGTTGCAAAAAACATGTATTTCTAGTTTTATAAAAAACACATGTTTTTTTTGAAAACGTTTTTTTTGTTTCATACATGGTTTAAATTGTTTTTGAATTTCATGTTTCAAACAAATAAAACTTAGAAAAAACATTGTTTAAAACATATTTTTTCAAACATAATATTAATTTAAAATATTTGATCTATACTAAACTGTCTCGATCAGCTGTGTTACGAACTACGTCGCGCCACCGCCGTGAGGCTGTACCGGTGAATCCCCGAAATGAGAAAACCAATTGCTTTGAAGAACCATTGGCCTGGGGGAACCACAGACCATTTGTAAATTCGCATTGCAAGTTGGCTATTGCAATAACGTCTACTGTACTGTTAGTTATTTATTTAAGAAAGTTTTTTTGTATTGTTTACCGTTTCAAACGTAAGCAGATGTTTAAAACATGTTTAAAACAGTTGATTACAACAAAATGTGTGTACTTAAAGAACCTTTAATTATACGGAAACAAAATATTTGTCTTCCCCTCCCTACGCTTCGCAGGAGTATTGAGAGAGACTTTTTGAAAATTAGTTGCGCCAGATTCGACTTCTATCAAATTAAAATGAAATGAGTATTTTCGGCGAGAAGTTTTTTTTTACCACCACTCATTTTGTCTTATACTAAGACTCTGTTTTGAACAGATTAGAAACTTTGTTTGGAATAAATTTAATTGAGTTTTTATGAAAAACAGCCATTATCAATTGATTAATATTGAGCCTTAAGAATATGCATTGGTGACCCATCAATAGTTTTACTTTATGGTCAACTATAGGAATTATAAATTCATCAAAAGAAAAAAAATTTTGCGACATATTTAATTCTTACACGACAAAAAAAACGACGAATTATGCACGAGACGAGATTTTCATCAGAATATAAGAAGATGGTTGGTAGTGCAACTTGATATCAAGTTAGCAGTATCATCGATTTATGGAAAAATAATTTTGCGACAAAATTTTTTTTTGCACGACAAAATCACGACAAAATAGCCACAAATTATGCACCAGATGCGACATTTGTCCGATCATCGGAAGACCGTTTTCAAGAGGTGGTAGTGCTAACTTAATATCAAGTTAGCACTACCATTATGTTTATAAAAAAAAAATTCGCGACATATATAATTTTTGCACGACGAAATCACGACAAAAAAACGACAAATCATGCATGAGACGAGACTTTCATCAGAATATTAGAAGATGATTGGTAGTGCTAACTTGATACCAAATTAGCATCATCATCGATTTAAGGGAAAAAAAATTTGCAACTGAATTTTTTTTTGCACGACAAAAAAGCGACAAATTATGCACCAGATGCGACATTTGTCCGATCATTGGAAGACCGTTTTCCAGAGGTGGTAGTGCTAACTTAATATCAAGTTAGCACTACCATTGGTTTAAAAAAAAATAATTTCGCGACAAATTTGTTTTTTTGCACGACAAAATGACAACAAAAAGGCGACAAATTGAATCACATTATGCCACCTTTCATCTCGCATGTGGTAGTGCTAACTTCATACACATCATAAAATGAGATATATTGTCGCTTTTGAAATTATGTCTTGAACCAATAGATATTTGTAATTCAAGAAATTTTATTTTGTTAAAAAGTTCTGGTAGAGAATGGGATAGGGATTGCAAGTTTAATCCTTTCGAAAGATCACAACAAACCTGCAAAAATATCCATAGATAGTCTTTTTATTTGTAAAAACGGGCCCTCAGAATAAAATTTCTTCAACTCTTCTGATCTCTCAATAGGTAGAAAGGATAAATGAAGTGTTCCATAAAAAAATGCTTATCAGGTAGTTTCGTGATTTTGAAATTATTAAGACGGGGGATTTTTGTCAATCTGACTATTCGATAGGAGGCCCGACCATTTATATTTATTAATTTGTAGGTATTCTAGGAAATTCATTTTATTTCCTTTATTTTCCGCATTTAGTATTTCAAAGTCATAATTGAATGTTTTCATGGATTAAGTAGTTTGCATAATATGAATCCGACTTTCGATTACCCAACTCCGTTTATGTTCTGAAATTCTAGTCTGAAATTTCTACCAATCATAACTATCACATTTAATTTCATACACTCATGATTCATTGTTTTTGAAAAGTATTGATTTATTATTCTCTATTTGTTTTCCTAAGTTATTCCCGATACGATAAGCAATGTTGATATTGTGCTTAGATGAAATTGATTTCAGTAGAAGGATGGAGAGAAAAGAGTAATACTGTTTTATTATTACCCAGATTACACGAAAATAGGTATTTATTATTTATATTTTACTTATGGGGAACTTTGTTAGTTGCACCAAATAAATACCTATTATCATCAGCTATCAAAGAAATTTTAATATATTGTTTTTAATTATAAATAAAAGTAATATATGTCTGAAATACTAATAAAATTGTTAACTTTAGTGAAAGATATGTTTGATTGTCGCATATTTATATAAAAATTGTTTAATGGTGACGATTTAAAGCTATTTATTGAACTATAGAGCTAGCTAAATAATTAAAATCATTGTAATGATTACTAAAATATTTATTAAACTATAGAGCTAGCTAAATAATTAAAACTAATTGTAATGATTACCAAAATAATAAATAAAACGCTTGGAGGACCGAAATTTTTCCTGTTTGTCGGATTTAGAGAAAATACTGCTAAAAATTATGGGAAAAAAGTCTGTTGCGGGAGACGAGGCTGTACATGAATTGGAATTTGAAAAATGTATGTTATTGTTATCACTTACAAATTATTTCTTAGCCAATCATTCAGGTGTAGAGACGGCGAGACATTCGACAATTATAAATTATAAAAATTAAAGTTACGAAGTTGTTTGAACTCGCCTTTAGTTGCAATTTGAAGCAAAGAAATCAACAAAATCACAAAAACAGAAATGACACACATAACACATTGACGTTTACTAAATGAAAATATCAGTTTCGTAACTTTTAAAATAAAAAATTACTCTACAAATTCCGGAAATACCCGAAGAAAAGGCGATTGTTACACAGAGTGCCGTCAAACATTATTATCGCTTTCTACAGTAGAATTCTATCATAGAAAGCGACAGGTAGAATACTATAGTGCACGGAATCCAACTGCAGTATTTCCGGAATGAAAATTTTTATTAAATATTTCCAAAAGCCAAACATACAAAAATGTTTTCAAATATATATCATAGTGGGGTCGGTTAACTAAAAATGCTATTAAAATATTTCACATCTGGCAACCACTGCGCTCTTTTGGATTCAGATAGTACATGGGTAGACGCATTAAAAAAGACCGGGACACAAATTTTTCTGACCCTCTAGTGGCGTTGATGATGTAATCAATATGGCCGCCAGGGTTTTGTAACACACTTTTAAATTTCCCTGTATAACTCGGATTTTTATTAGAATATTAACCCATATTATCAGTGATTATTAATGAGGAGAAAATGCGCTTCTCAACCTTATAAGTGACATTATTGTAAGGTTTGTACTTATAGAAATAATCGTAACATAATAATTTTTTTAAAATTAAATTTTGGTTTTTGTCGAAACATTTTGCTAAATACCTCGAAACCTGTTGCATATAGCTCAAAATTGGTAAAATACTTTTTGTTTGTCAATAAATTAGCTTTCAAACGGTGTATCTGGCTTCTATTTCATAACAAACAGTTACTGAAAATGTGCCAAAACAGTGTAGCATGGCACAGTTATGGCAGCGATGTAGTTTATATGGGTTCGGTAAAGTGAGCGGCTTTATGACTGTCTAAGTAGGGAATGTAATTATTTTAATTTTTGGTATATATTAAATAAATTGTAGCTTGTTCAAAGCAATTGGCACTTTCTTTATCTCGTTTTAAAATCAGTGACATGATGACATCTAATATAACTGTAAGATACGTTTCAATCATTAGGTACAAGAATGAGAAATGAGAGAATATATATAGGTAACACAATGTTATAACTTAATATTCAAATTTAGTATACATAAGTATATATATATATATATATATATATATATATATATATATATATATATATATATATATATATATATATATATATATATATATATATATATATATATATATATATATATATATATATATATATATATATATATATATATATATATATATATATATATATACATATATATATATATATATATATATATATATTGTAAAATACACTAATATTCAAAGAAAATAATAATATGCAATAATATTTAATGGGAAGGATAACTAAAAATTCTTCTTGTGATTAACTATCACTGTCGGGCACTGTCCTTCACATACACAACATGTTGTACATCGTATTCCCATTTTAACACATTTACAAGATGTGCATCTCTTCTGTTTCTTCTCGCGAGACAGTCTTTCGGCCTTTTCACTGTCATATTTGTTCCTGCAAGATTTGTAATATTTTGCTTCACGGCTACAAGTGTCTGTGAAATACCATTTCCATCGTCCAACTGATTCAATTTTCTAATAGCACTTGGAAGCTCACCAATCACCATGTTCTGCAGAAACTGTAAGATTCTTCGCCGTTGTTAAATATCCTTCATACTTCGGAATTATTAGGCGCTCTTTGGAATGCTTTTGGCATAGCAAACATAGGTCCCATACAAACGGAGCTAACACTGGTATAGTCATAGCATCAACCAATTCATGTCTCCTCTTAGTTGACATGATTGGGTAATTTTTAGCAGGTTTTCATTTTGAAAACCTGCTTATTAAAATGGGTGCGATTAGCAAAGTTGGACCTAGGACCAAGATAGTTTTTCGTTTCATGAGTTTTTATGATGCTTGGCACCAAAAACTCAATTTCATATATATCTCTCTCTCTCTCTATATATATATATATATATATATATATATATATATATATATATATATATATATATATATATATATATATATATATATATATATATATATATATATATATATATATATATATATATATATATATATATATATATATATATATATATATATATATAATTATATATATATATATATATAGATATATATATATATATATATATATATATATATATATATATGTGCGTGTGTGTGTTCGCATGTATGTGTTTATGTAATTAAGCGTTGTTTACACGATAACGGGCGCAATTTTGAAGCAATAGGGTTGAAAGTTTGTAAATAGGTAGTTTCGTATGTTATCTAGGATGGGATTGGTTGGGGGATTGACCCCCCTGGCGGGAAAATATATCTTGTTCACACGATAATTTTGAAGCAATAGGGTTGAAAGTTTGTATCTAGGTAGTTTTGTATGATATCTTGAATCGGATCAGTTTTGGTTCGAATTGGTTGAGGGGTTGACCCCCTGTGGGAAGAAATAAATCTTGTTTACATGCTAAAGGGCGTAATTTTGGAGCAATAGGATTGAAAGTTTGTGAGTAGTTAGTTTCGTATGATGATATTAAATGCAATAGGTTTTAATGCGAATTGGTTGACTCCCCAGGGAAATAAGTCTTCTTTACACGATAGAAGGCGCAATTTTGGTACCTAGGGTTGAAACTTTGTAGGTAGGAAGTTTTGTACGATATCTTGGATGGTATTTATTTCTATATGAATTGGTTAGAGGGTTGACCCCCCGAAGGAGGAAATAAATCTTGTTTGCACGATAAACGAAAAGTATCTTACCAATTTTCAGCTATATGCAACAGGTTTCGAGATATTCAGCAAAATGTTTCGACAAAAACCAAAATTTAATTTAAAAAAATAATTATGTAACAATTATTTTATAATTACAAAGCTGATAATAAT